>JACEGR010003486.1:0-104025 GCA_014170235.1 Listronotus bonariensis | reverse complement strand
ATTAAACATAAAATCTCATCTATACTTTCAATATAATATGCATTGAAAGCCTCTGCTATGTCTTCTTTTAAAGTAAATTTTGGGTTTTTGTACACTACGAAGTTTATTTCTCTCCTAGTTGTGTTGTTTCCAATAATTTATTTAATACTTTTTCACATTTCTTTACTAATATGTATGTTCTGATCTATTATAAGTTCATAGTGCTGTTTTTTCTTTATTCTTAGAAGACTGGTTACTTTATTTCTCTGTCTGGTATACAAAATCCAATCTTGTTCATTCTCACTATATCTTGCTCTGTAATAAAAATTATCTCTTGCTTGCAATTGGTTTTTTAACTCATCATCAAATCAAGGATTTTTTCGTAATCCAATCTGTTTGTGCTGTAATTGCGCTATCTCATCTAGTATCCGAGAAACATTCTCATGCAATCTTTCCGTTAATTTATTAACATTTTTACAATTTCACCCAATGTTGATCCAGTAACTTAATTTTAAATGGATTTTTTGTTGCAGTCTAAATGCACTCATTAGGTTTAAGAACTGATCCTTGTGAGGATATGCGGTTTTTAAGAAATTTATCTATATCACTCAAAAAGTCCAGTGCTGAAGAATTTGGTGATCTATAAACTCATACATACATATCATGTTCAATTTCAAAGCAACATACCCACAATACTTTATCAACACAAAACGAGGGACGGACATTAACAACTTACTTTTTATTTATAAAACATATAACTGATTCTGTGTGTCTACTGCTAGTATCACATCTAAGAGCAAGGTAATTATCGATGCTTATTTCATGTTCTTGAACATCTTCTGTAACTCTAGCCTTCGTTAGTAATGCAATGTCAACATTTGCTTCAGTTAAAAAAAATTTTACTTCATCAAACTTGTTTTAAAGGCTTTGCACAATAAGACACTATTTAACTTTTAGTTGCTATTTAGAATCTTCATAACATATATAATTAGGTTCATTTTTACAAAGCTCCTCTACTTTTAACAAGCATTGACATAAACGATCCCATGTAGTATGTTTTACATTTAAATTTACCTTATTTATATTCGTTGTTGGTTCTAAAACATTTAATACACCTATTACTATTTTCTCTAAAATCCTCTTGGTTATGTTCACCACCACATCTTGAACATGCTTTTTTTTTTGTTCAGTCTTTAGCTATATGGTTAAACCATTAACAATTAAAACACTTTCTTGTCCCAATAAATTCAAATCCTTTACATTTATAAAAGCTTAATTGTATTACCATTCTATCCATCAATGTCTCAAAGGTTTTTATGTCTACCTCAACCAAAATATTAAACTTTTTAAATTGTACCTGTGAAACATTAAAAATATGAAATACAAAATTACTTTATTCATAATCAATTTTATTGTGTTGAATATTTCTTGCTCTTAACACCTCTTTATCTTTTGGTATTATTTTTGACGCGCTAACAATCTTAACCCTTGGATTTTTCATTTTTGGTATTGAAATCTTGTAGTCTGCACCTATATCATGTTCAATCTGCTTTATAACATCCACTGTCTCTACTTTTTTGTCATATTTTAATATGCAACCACCACTCTTCAATCTTTACCAATTTGTATCTCGGCATCGAGCTCTAAAGGATCAATATTATTAACTTGTCAATTGCTCGTATGTTTTGTTCTTCTTTATTTTGACTATTTAAACCTCTTTTCTCTTGTTAGCCTTTAACTTTTCACTATACAATTTCATTTTGTAAAAGGCTGATTATTTGGTTCTTGTCTTCAATTATGACAATTTGTTTTCTTCCTAACTTCCCTCATCAACTTGTATGTTCCTCCATCTACACACGTCAAGCAATAAAAAATCATTTTACGCCTTCCTGTAAGTTGTAGAACCATAATTTCAGAAGGAGTAAGACCTCCACACGTCTTACATACTGGTCTTTTGCATCCATTGCAATTAATAAGATTTTCCTGAAGATTTTTCTTCTGTTTACAAATTTCACAAAGTATATTTGAGGTTAGGTTACAATCGTTTGAGGTATTATTAAAATAAATGCAATTAATTTAACCACTTTAATACTTATTTAATACTTTTTATTTAACTTAATAAAAACACCCAAACAAAATTCAACAGCCGTGAACGGATCGCATTGAAACTGCAGCCATTAAAATCATTCTTAAGGAAATATCAACGACCATTTATCGATTACTAATATTTTAGTCAATTTAAAAGACATGTCGATGATTTGAAAAAGTCTTCTACAACAACAAGATGCTATAATACTGGTAGGATGTGAAAAAAATGGTTTCCTTTAGTCTAGAGTTATTCCTAAAAATATTTCAACAGAAACCATCCTATTACCTAAATAGTTGCTTTAAAAATTTTTAAAAATTGATTATAGATAATAAAAGAAACGAGTTTTAGGTCACAGAGTTGTTAAAAAACACAACTTTTACCATTACCACATTCAGATGAAATAAGTATTATCTGAAGTAGTATTATAAGCAACTAATTAAATTTTGTTTGTGAATTTTAGAAATGGTTGCAGATAATACAAGACCTTTAAATTTTGTGCTTTTTTTAAACCTAGATTCCACAATAATGGCCAAAAACAGACATAGCTTATCACAGCCTTTTTGGATTAAAAATATGTAAAACGGATTTTACTAAAAAAGTGTAACAGATAGGTATTGGCAACCCATACCCTATTTAACAGGGTATTTTATTTGTCATTATGTGGTGTAAAAAATACAGGGTCTTTCATTTAAAATAAGAGAGATATTACTATTTGATTTTCTTAAAAATTGAAATTATTTTTTGATTACCCTGTACAACATATGATCTCGATATGACCTACGTATGATGTGGAAGACTTTTCCTAATGTTGTAACAAATTTTAAGGTTTAAAGAGTTTATAGCATTAAAATAAAATTAGTTTAACTGCATCTGCATTAAAAAATCAAATATCCCAAAAATGAATAAAATAAGACACATGGGACCATAAACAAACTTAGGTAATTTTTTTTTGTAGAATCTAAAACAGTCATAAAATATAGGGTTTTCCATTTAAAAAAACTATAATTTTGATACGTCAATTTTTTTAGACACCCTGTATATACTAAAAAATGTTTACATTGTGGCCCTATCCGACCTTTATATGTTCCCCTATTACCTTTTTTTTAAAACCCCATGATTATCCAGCTACAGACAGTGTCGAATATAGTGGGCCACCCTAAATAGGGTGTCCAGTTTAAGAATCCAATTGTTGCCATCTTGGCACCCTTGGGCAATTTATATTATTCAAGATGGCATCCGGGGTAAAGCGTATTTTTTTAAATTTTAATTAGATGCAAAACAGTTATGTAAGACATTCTTTTATAGCTTTTTGAGGTTGCTGAATACTAATACTAAAATTCAAACTTTACATAAGGTTTACATTTTACAAAATACACACCCCTTGGGGTGTAAAAAGTTATTTCTAAATTTGGATATAATTAGCGTATGCTTTAAAGGTTTGTTTTTTGCAGTTTTACGTTATTTACAGTATTTAATTTATTAATTAACCTGATGCTACTTTAGCACCCTAAGGCAATTCGAGATATTCAACATGTCGGCCAAAGTTAGGGGTATAAATTTATTATTTTTTTGATTAAAAATAATATAACTGTGTTATACATGTTTTTATGGGTTTTTGTAGTTGCTTAATACAATTCTAAAATCCAAATTTACAAAAGAGTTGAATTACAGAAGCCCTGGGGTGTAAAAGCCTTTTCTAAATTTATATTTTATTGGCGTGAAGTGCTCTTTAAGGTTAAGGTTGCTAAATTTTATTGCAAAATATGATATTATAAAAGTAACTTTCTAAAATAACCAATTATTTATATGAGATTTAACCCCCTAGTGGTTAAAACCCATTTTAAAGGTAGTGATAAATAGTGGAAACTAAAACATGTCTAGAAAAACATACTTTATCGCTATGAAATAATATAAACTCTGTATCATGTTTAAAAACCTTTTAGGGGTTTAAAGACATTACAATTTTTTGTCAAATATAGACATAGCTCCTATAAAATTTATATGATCGCCATCATTTTCGTTGTTATCAGATCCAACAGATATACCAAAAGTTTTCAATTTTGACAATGGTTACTGTCCTAATTTAAGTGATAAAAGTGTCATATTTAACTACAAGATAAAACAGTATTAACTCTGCATTTTATTGCAATGCAGGAATAATGAGCTTGCATAAACATTTTACCGTAGGTGGAATCTATGCTTGGTAACTTTTAATTTAAAGCAGATCTACTTAAAACTGATGTTTGTATATGGGCTCTTAATATTTCCTATATAGCATACTGTTGTTCAATGTTGATAAAAAGCAAAAATTAGGGGGTTGTCCAAATTAAGTTAAGATCCTGTTCAACTTTTTTACCCATTCGGCGATCCTCTGGTGACTCATGTGTGTCGTATTTGTTTTTATTATAAGAGCAAGCAATAAATAAAAGGTACCTTTAATTTGTTGTTTATAAAATAACAATGTTGAATGATAAATTGAAATATTTTGAAAACGGTTTTTTCACCCTTTCGGGTTCATCCCACCCAGGTCCGACTATCGCCCCCTAGGTAGTGCACTGCAGCCTTAAGGCTTATTGTACCTTGACACCTACTCCTTCTCATTCACACACCATTCATTCCATAACTTGGATGGTTGCTGCTCGGTCCGCTCGTTCACCCCCGAGCAGAACACCGCGTGCCCTGGGAGTCACCCATCCAAGCTATCGCCGCGCTCCTGACTGCTTAATTCCGGTGATCAACAAGGCCGACCCCACCCAAGCAGCTACAAGCGCGACTTAAAAACGGTTGTTCAGAGCCCTTCTTACAAAGAATACCTTTTTTGTGTAGAAACCATAGGGGAGTTTACTGGTTTACTTAGATGGTACATACAGTGTAGCAAAAAAATTAAGGACATTTTAGAAACATTTAAATGGTGTCACTCCCCACTGGTTTACACATAAAATCTAATATCAGACCTAAATACCTTATGTCAAAAACCCCTAGATACCGAGTTTTATTAAAACATTCAAGGAATCAAAAATTATCGAAATAAGTTTAAAATATTTTTTCACTTTGACACCCTGTATCTTCCTTATTATCAACTTTTAAAAACAGGTGTGTACCATTAATTAACGGACACCCTTTATGTTCCTTTAATAAAAACACTTTGTTGTTAGTTTTCTTCTTTCAGATCTTGTCGTAGATTTAATCCTTAAATAAAAATGAAATATTGAAAATACGTTTCCCTCTTTAAACCAGACTGGTAATTTTTGCATAGTTGCAATTTTTTTAAACATTTTATTATCCAGGTATACAAGTGTCCCACGATAGGTGTTACAAAAGGGAAAAATTTTGCTTCTTTTTGTCCAGGTATTAGGTTTTAATGCGTTATGTTAGAAAATGACACAAACCTTTTTTTTAACTTTAATGCTGTTACTTGCTAAATTTTGACATAAAACTCAATTTTTTACAACATTTAGACATATAATTTAAAAAGAAATAAAAGTACTTTTTGGTATTTTTCATATTTTTACTTATAATCGCCCTGTATAATTCCAATTATAGGAAAATTTTGTATTTGTTTGATTTAAACCATGCGACCAGTTTTTCCAAAATGCCGATTGAAAATTCAAAAATGTTTGGTCAGTTTGTCCTCTTGTAACATCTATCCTGGGACACATTGTATGCAAATAGGGGTTTTTATTTATTTTTCTTGCAAACAAAAAGATGTAAACACAATTTACCAAAAAGCAAGAGCTACATTAAGCTTAAAAATATATAAAACCCAGTGGCGTACATTTTTGGAATTAGGTAGGTGCTAAATAAGCTCTTTATTGCTATAAACAACATCGCTTAATGACAAAGAAAGTTATAAGTCGAACACCCCAAGTCTTGGAGACAAATAATTTGCCGATTCATGTTTATATAATCTATGTGTCACAAAAATGTTTTTAAAATAATCTGTTAAAATAAATAACCCAATTTTAGGAACACTCTTTATATAAAGAATTATAGGAATCACGTATCCTATGTTAAAAACACAACCAATACCATGGTTTAAGGTTGAAAAATTATATTGCGGACCGGTTCATGGCCCACCACCACGATAACCTGTCAACCCAGAATGGGGGCGTCGGGCCGCGCCGGCGTCTCGGGCGTCGATGGGGTGTGGCGGGCGCCAACACCGCGGCCGTCACAGTAGGTTACGCGCCCCCGAGTCCCTGAGACCGTCGTGTCGCCTAATGAAAACGATACGCAGAAGAGGACGTTAACGAAAACGAGTCCTTAGCCAAGGCATCGCGTCGTTGGGAAGAAAAGACCGGTAAGTCCGATTTTCTTCTTTTATTTAGGTTAGGGCATAAGAGTGCCTGAGGGAGGGGGTAAAATGGTGAGCACATGGGATAAAACGGGTAGGGCGCATGTCTAGGTAGAAAAACATATTTTATAACACTTTCAGTAAAGGTGTTTATAAAAATAGGACTTTATTTATATAATTAATTTTGTAATTTTAGCTAAATTACTATAGAAGGTGGCATTATTTTTGTTAGTATAAAGAAAGATATAATACAAATAATTTTAACAAAAACTTTTCCGTGTAAATAATTGGTGTAAGATATATTCTTGCAAAAACTTGCTTGTTATACGGTTTTTGTCTTAAATAGCATTAGTGGTCAAAAAACAGATATTAGGTACTGACAACTCTATTTCTTTGGTTAGGGTATAAAAATGTTTTAAAAAACTAATTTTGATGCTTACAAATTTTTTGAATTTCGTAAATAAAATAATATAAACAAAACTTAATTTTAACACCAATTTTCCCTTCCCTTCCACACTAAAGATAGTTTTTCATTTGTAAACGAATATAGCTAAAGCTTTTTCGAATTTTAAAATAATTTGTCCAAACTAAATGTAAAAGGTAACTTTGAAACCAGACATTTTCTATAAAATGAATTAATTGGATCTAAAGGACCTAAATTTACCTTTTAAAAATATTTTAAATTTTAGAGAATTATTTTAAATTTTAAAAATAAAGTAATATAAACGCGACTTAAAATAAATTTAATAACACATTTACAATTTGGTATTTAAACACCCCTTCCCTTCCATTTTCTTTGCTGTAAATAAATATTATTAGAACTTTTTAAAATTTTAAAATAGGATCCATAGGTCAGATTATAAATTTTATTAAAGGTTTGGAAAAACCTGTATAAAAATAAAGAATTTTTCTTGGCAATTCACATCTTTTCAGAGGCATTTTTTTAAAATTCCGCATCATGAAGTTTTTTTCATTTCTACTTTTGTACACTCCATCAGACAAGTACATATAAAATTTAATTTTGTGATAAAAAGTTTTATGTACCGGGTGTTTTTTTTTTGTTGGGATTATTGGGTATAGGCTAAACGGTAAGAGATACAAAAGACTAAGAAACTTGTCGCGTTTTCTTTTTTAGTGTTTAGTTTAATAGCGTAATCAGATCCAAGCTAACTTGATTGGTTTGGAAAATACAAGGTGATTCTCAAAATCCGTTGTTTTTTATTATGTCTATTACTCGGACATTTATGGAGATATAAATAAACTTTAAATACAAGCATTGGTTCATTCCAGCTACCCTGATATCTCCGTTTCACAACTCCACAATTAGGTACAAAAAAGTTTTAAGGACAAGTTACATCCGTTATTGGTATTTTTGTAAGAGCATTGTGATCAACTTAGTGTAATTATCATGTCTTTTGTTTTCTTAAAATCGATAAGTAACTCCTTTAAAAGTTTGCCAAGCTTCCTTTTCTCTCCTTTACAAAATTAAGTCGAAGACGAAATCTCTTATCAGTTGACAAATTTGGGGACCAACAAAGATGCTTTCCAGCACGTTTTATACAGGGTTTTTAAAACTTACAAATGACATTATTTTTTAAACCAAGGCAAGTATCAAAAAATATAAGATACCGTTTCCATAACACCTGGGGAATAAAAATGACGTATTTTCCAAAACACCTATATCAACCTGTTAAGCTGCACCTTCAGTCACTTAAAAATCTTAAAAGGCAATACCCTTATGTGGCAGCTCTCTGAAAATCTTATAAACAATTTTTTCGTTGGTCATAAAAAGTTGGGGTAAAACAAAATACTACCCTTTAATTTTAGACAAATCATATTTTATTACTCAAAAGAATATCAGAAAATATCCAATTAATTTAATAGAAAAATTAATAATAAATTAACATAATACTCCCTGTAGAAATAAACTGTCCCCAGAAAAGGTTCTGATTAGAGGCTTGTTCCTACAGCAGTTAAAAACAGTTTACAAACTGTCAGATAATGCGCAAGAGACAAAATTTAATGAATTTTATCTCCTACGAATGAGCCTGACAGTTTGCAAACTGTTCCTAACTGATGTAGGAATAAACCTTAGTTTTGATTACTTCTGTTGCACAAGCGCCTAGCAACCTAGACTAGTTGCTATAACCAAAAAATAAATATCTATATAGCTATTTTGTATGTGCTATAACTATTTTTTCGAGGCAATTCAGAAACAGAAATTTTTGTAGAGGCAAGTTAATTTTTTAGGGAGAATTATTTTTAATTTTTAATTAATCTCTAATAATTTAATTATAAATTTTTCGGTATTTTTTATGAACAGGAAAAGGCAATTTTTTTCTAAATTTAAGGGTAGTATTTGATTTTAAAAACTTGGGGCTTATTTATGACCAACAAAAAGCATTTTTTATAAGCTTTTCAAAAAGGTGCCACATAAGGGGTGTTGTCATTTAACATTTTAACATGACTGGGGTTGCAGCTTAAGGAGTTGATGGAGGTGTTTTGAAAAATACGTAATTTATATTCCCCACGGGTTTAATAGAAACGGTATTTTAATTTTTTAAATATTTTCCTTGGTATTGAAAATGTAGCCATTGCAGGTTTTTAAAAGTGCACCCTGTATGTATTTTGATAGTTAACAGGTGTGCCAACATAAAAATCAAATTTCCTACAAAACGAATATATAGAATATTGGCGATATAGAAAGTGACTTGTATCTTAAAGTAGGGCTTTATAGAATAATAGATTATAGAAATTTTAAGAGGGATTTTTGAGTTCAGCAGATAAAAATACGTTAAAATTTTTATCTAAACATGTGCTTGGGTTACTCTGTACAAATGTTTTACTTGTCCGAAACAAAGTTTTTAATGAGTTCAATGCATAACCCCGCCCGACAAAAATAACTACCTATATTGTTTTTAAACCATTTTTCGGGATGTATTCAAACATGGCTAAATACGGACGTTCATGACGTCACGTTTTAACAAAAAAGTTATGTTTTTAAAATGTTTTGAACCGTATTAACGAGAAAAAATGGCTTAAATAATATATCAGACCTGTGGACGCTTTCTAATAAATATGGGTAAATAGATGTGGGTACGAATTGGCTTTGTTCAAACTGAAATCAAGCAGATGTTTTTCGTTTGCATTTCTTTTTACGAGTACCGATAACGAAACTGATAATTTTTTATTACTTAGTATTATACCTTTTTAATTAAATGAATTCGGGTTCGTTAGAACATTTGACGTTAGTTATATTATTAGAGGCTTTTTTTCTTAACAGAAATATAATAATATCAAATTAGGTTAAACAAAATGTATTGAATCATAAACCACTGTCAATAGTTATTATATTAAAAAATATATAATTATATCATCATGAAGTAATTGACGCTTTAGGCCTATGTTATTTATTTGCTTTTTAGTTAACAAAAAAAAATGTGCCAAATATTTATTTTGTCAGAAATACTTTTAAAGTAGGTACTTTATTAAAGGAATTATAAAATTACAAAGGGTTATTGGTTAATTAAAAATAGTGTTTTTAAATTCCACTTTTATCTATTTTTCCCAAAAATATCGATACTGATATACAATGCCAGAAATTTGTTTTTGTTGTAATTATTTTTAAAAAATATTCCCAATAATACCAACGTACAAAATAGTTAAAATATATTACTTAATAAATAAATTCTTGTTTGTTTCAAATGATGTATGTCCAATAGTTACTGAAACAGGCAGTATACAAGGTTTGTTCCAGTAGGCTGTCAGAAATGTTTGCAACCGTTCGGATTCTGCGCGCGTCAAATTTGTCTTTCCTGCAGTGCAATATTTGTAACATTATACAATTTTTTGTTGTTCCAGCAGTAGTTTTATAATGTTGAAACATGCTGGAAACCGTTTGAAAAGTTTGCAAACTTTCTCCAAACATTACTGACAAATTTTTAACATAACCTTTCTTGTATTGACGTATAAGCAGTATAATAATATATGTGCACGCCTTGTTTATTTTTCGTTCCAGAAGAGAACTGTTGCCAACATTTCTGACTAATGTTAGTAACAATTTCTGCGTTATACGATTGTTGCTAACATGTTTCCAACATTCTGCTGGAGCAAACCTACAGTGTTTCTAAAGTTGAGTGAATAATGTCAACATTCATTTTTTTAGGTAATTTTAAGTCAAAAGGTTCTTTGTTCTTAAGATACAGGGTGTTAAACTACACTCCTAAACAAAACAACCGAACAAAGAAAATTTCGTTAAAATTTAATCTTAAATTACTGTTTTTTTAACCGATTTTAATTATTTGTTCATTCAGTGGTAGCTTTTTGCATCAAGATTATTATCTTATGTGAGGATAGCAAAAAGTTTTATAGCGTTAGGTGTTATATAGGAAAGAGCCAAACCTTGCATTTTGACCCAAATTTTGGAATACCCTGTGGAATAATTTAAGGTCACAATTTTTACCAGTGTATTAAATTTTAAACCCTCTTCTTTTTGAACATTATTTTTTATAAATTAATATCAATATCTTTATTTTAAAAAGAAACACAAAAAAATATGTAGGTATGTTTTCAGACCCTACCTAAATTTTGTATTTTACATTAAAATAAATAAATAAAAATATAAATTTATTAGGTTAGTTTCGTAGTTTCCAACCCAGTAATCAGATTGTTTTCTATCTCCTTAGATATACAGGGTACGATAAAAAGTGTGATTTCAAAAATAAACATCCTGAATATTATATCACCAGTAAAAAGATATTTTAAAGACCTTTATAAAATTTAAAGTAGGTTTGTATTATAGGGTATATTACGGCCATCATAATTAAGTTGCATTGTTTTCTTTAAAAATTTGTATTTTTATTAGGAATAAAGATACCTATGTAAATTAAAAAAAGAACTGTTAAGAAAAATAAAGCTTTTTAATCCAATATGCTAGTAAAAAAGACTGAATGTAATATGAAATTATTCCACAGGGTGTGGAATTGGTGGTTTGGTCAAAATGCAACATTTGGCTATTCCCTGTATAACACTTAATCCTATGAAACCTTTTGTCATCCCCATATTAAATAATACTATTGATGAAGGGAGCTATAACGGAAGCAAAAGGTAATTGAAATCGACAAAAAAAATACCAAAAAGTTATTTAGGATTAAATTTTAACAAAATCTTGTTTGTCAGGTTTTTTTGTTGTGTGTATCAAAAATCTTTTAAATTTTTAAATTACTTATTTTAGTCAAATTTTTTAGTCTAGGTATCTGCGGTACTTAATTAAGGTATATGTTTTTTTATATAATTACCAATAAGAAATTATAAAATATAATTAAAAATATTTTATTTTTGTGTGCAACAAAAGGCAATTAGGTTAATATTTTTCCCGAAAACTTAGCAAAAATGAACAAAGTAGAGACCAAAAAGCGGTATTTTACTTTATTTTTTTGTGTTTTTACCTTTTAGACAATACCATTTAATACTAACCACGAAAAAAGTATCCTGTGCAACACAACACAAAAGAAGGCACATTTTTAAGTTTATTTATGCAATTTCTTGCAATGAAAATGATATGGATTGTCATTAACGTTTTGTGACTATAGTATTAGTTACCTGCAAACCTAAAATATAGCCTAAATATGGTTAAATTAATTTATTGTGATTTATTGTCCTAATTACAAGCAAATGGTAAATAATCCTGGTAAAGGTTTATTAAAAATTCAAATACAATTTAAGCGGTAATGTTCACAGTACTAAAACACCTTAAAGCTATTAAACCTTTATTACATTCCGGCCTTATTACATTACTAAAATTTAATAGTGAATAATCCTAGGTTGTTTTTATAATTAACTTTAAATTTTTATGGGCATTTAAACTAAAAATCTATAAGATATTTGTGGCATGTTTTCAATTAGGATTACTGTTGCACTATATAAAATTAAAATAAAAAAAAAAATGTTTTTAAAGTAGCTTCTCTTTAATTGCACCAAAAGAATAAATTTTCGTTTTCTTAAAAACTTAAAATATAACGTATTTACACAAATTTTATGAGCTCGTCGCAGTGCATTAGATGCGAGATTTAGGTACTTTCGTTTACTAAGTTAAAAAAAAAAATGTTAAAAGCAGTCATTTCAAATTATATAATTTATTTGTTTATCTACTCAGGGTAATCTCGCAACAAGCTTTTTAATAAAAGCTTATTTTAAAAATTGTTTTTTACTTTTAAATTATTTTTTTACTTTTTACTAATTATCGCTGAACAGGTTACTTAGTCTGTAAATCTCATTTAAATCATTATTGCTGCAAGGTATATTGCCGGTTAATTCTAAACGCTCTAGCAGTAATACGATTAGGAATTTGCATGGAGGGCTCCTGTAACTTGACACTCATATGGTAAAAAAGCATAAAAACTTGATCTGCTATATTAGATTAGTCACTTTATTTTAACTTTTTTTTGCAAGCCTTTTTGTTTGATAACCATAACACCTTAAAAGCCCGCCATATTGGATTAGTAGTTACGTCTCGTTATTATTTGACATATTCCTAGTCTACCATCTCAGTTATTCCGCCACATTGCAACTATTTAAAATGACGTCTCTTTAGTTTTCTAGTTTCTCTTAGCAATCCCTTTAATTTAATACCCATATTGCAAAATTTCGTTAAAAAAATTCGCCATCTAGAGGGTTCCGCCATGTTCAATTTAAAATGAAGTCGCTTTATTTCTCGAGTTACTCTTAACTTACTACTTAACCAAAGTAAAATACAAAAACGGGCCTAAATCACAGTAGGATTTGTCAATTTGCAACTGGCAGTTGATCTTTTCGGTGGCGTCGGCATCGGTCAACAGATCTTTGGTCTCGGAAGCCAGAAGTCGCCGGTTCAATCCCCGGCCGAAGAGACATTTTTAGTAGTTACTTAAAAAACAATATCCGAGGACTCTTTCCGCGATCTTCGAGTAGTGCGGTTCATGTTTACGTAGAGGTCTATATAGACCTCCCGGCTAGGCGATTGAAGGCATCGTACGAGCGTGGCTGTACCCTTGGGGATCGAGAAAAGATTCACGCTAAATTGGGGCTTCTTTCTGCTGGGGCTAAGCGCTGTGAGTGAAGATTCCTAAAGCCTGAAGTTTTTACGTTTTGGTGTTGAACACATGGTGGCCTCGTATGGTCGAGGAGGTGCGCACACCTGCGGAAATGCGTCAGGAATGAAAGTGACGGTTATGCGCGATACCAGTAGCAGCCGCTGGTTAGATAGTCGCAATGTATGCATTGCATCGAATAAAGAACAATAAGTATTAACAATTAAAAAGTGAAAAGCTCGGGAGCCACCAGGGGCACAGGCCCGACATACTGGAGACTCCTACCCAGAATACAACCCCTCTCACAGAGGGACGTACTGGCAATTGGACCCTCGGGGACCTAAGCCACAAACAAAGAAGTCAAGTCAAGTGAACAATGTCCGTGCTGGCACTACCGCGTTATCTAAAAGATGCTGTGAAATGCAAAAGTACATGTTTCAGTGCTTGGAAAATATTGACGGAACAGGGGAAAAGATGGGTTAAGCATCTATTACTCGACACTGACGATAACCCTGGTATTTAGGCATAAGCTTTCGTGGGATCTCACAAAGATAAAAAGGCAAACACATGTTGCTTGTTTGATATTGTTTTTCCAAGGGTGATAAACTTACCTATACTATTTGATAACGATATAAAAGTAATTTTTTCAAGATTTACTCAAAAGTCAAATATCCCTGTTTACAGGCATAAAATTTTCAGTAACTTGCATCTACATTAATATTAATACCAGCCTAATTTAACTTTAAACAATAAAAACCAAACTAATGCAAAAGTGACTGTTTCGGATTAACCTTATAAGCAAATTAAGCAATTGCTTAGGGCGTTCTGTGGGGCACCAAAAAGTAGAAACGAAAGAAAATGGTAAAAACGTCCGTTTTAGTGTTGTATTTTTGTTTTTGAAAACGGTAATAAACTTTTTTTCTCTTCAAAAATTTTGGTAAGATAAAGTTCTTCAATTTGTTACTTTTCTGCAATAGTCGTCAAAAAAACAAAAAAATTCTCATCTAGGGGGCACCACAGGGCTCGTGTGCTTACGGTATCACGAAGTTTTAATCCGGAACCGAAAAGTCATAAAGACTAAAAAGCAAAAAATAACACAAAAACATAAAAAAGTTACTAATACAATTGTTAAAGAAAAAAAATATTGAACGTATTTTATTTCAAAATTAGGTAAACATAGGTTTAAATGAATTGTGAACTCCTGCTAAATTTATTGCCCTTGGTTTGATATATCACTGGTTGCCGTCCCTCTTAATATATGCATAAAATCAATTTAGTTTGTTAAAAAAAAATCTTTAAAACATTTAAAAAATAGTGTTTAGAGGTCTCAGTACCCAAAGGCTTATTTTCTAAAAAGATCATGTAAATCGGTGCCGTATAGGTCTCTAGCGAAGCGTCTAAAAATTTTGGCTTGGCGTTTTAAAAATACGTGTCCAAGATAAGGAGGGCCAGATTAAATGGGAACAACGTTTAGGTTTTATGTGCCTAATAATATGCCGTTTAAAATGTTTTAAAATTCCGAATATTTCCGTAGGTATCCGGAAAAAAAAGTGGTTTTATTTATAATCGAATTTTAAATAAATATAATCACTTTTCCATTGCCAATTTTTCTGGTCTATCTAATGGTGGAGTTTAATTTAATATACGTCGTTTCGTTTTTGTAGCACCATCATCAACTTTATTTTTTAAATACGGTCCTGATATTCTAATATTAGAATTTTAAAGCCGATTTTAATACAAATTCAATGATGTATCACACATAAGGATTTAATTTTAATACGGACCTGTATAATAAGTTTCTTTAATAAGCCAAGCGTAACTTAACAAAACCCCCTTATAATTACTTAACTTACATTTTTTAAATACGGTCCTGATATTTTAATGTCGTAATTTCCAAGCCAATTTTATTTCGAATTCACATTGTTGTTTAACCGTAATACGGACCTGTATTTTACAGAGTTCGGTAAAAATAGTGAACACTACATTTTAAACTAAACCCTTAGTTTAGTAAAAAACTTAATAAGTAAAAAATGCACAAATAATAGAGAATTATTGCACAGTAAAATAAGGCCAGGCACTAATAATACCGGCCTTATTTTGACATCTGAGCTTGCGCAGATGTATGGTGGGATAAGGACTCTCTTAATAGGGATAGTGCCCGGCTTTATTTTTGTCGGTTTTAGGTCGTGCCTTATTTTGGTCTTATTTTAACTTCGGAATTGTTCGTGTAAACCGAACGGCTGCCGAGCACAAAATCGAAAAGTTTTTAGAAGTAAAATTACTTAAAACCTTGCTTTCTCAAATGTATTTTAATAATTGCGTTATAAAAAACCTAGAACACAAAACAATAAAGAGAAACTACAATTTTTTTTTCTTTTTTTTTTAGGTTAATGGTACTGTCAACATGATTTGCAATAACTCTAAATTATGGGTACAAGCACTATTTAAATAGGGCCGGTATTAATAATTCCCGAGCTTAATAAGGCAACTTGCAATAATTCTCTAATAAATGATCAAATGACTTACTTATACAATAGCAATTTTTATACCGAACCTGTTTTATATTTTTTCTAGTCAGGTAAAACTAACAACAAGCCAAACTTCTTTGATAATTTTTAGTTGTAATTTATCTAGAATACCAAAAAAGCCTTAAATAAAAACAAATAATTAAATTGATAGTAGATATTTTTTTACTTAACATTGACGGTATGATGCTATGATGATTAATTTGCGGAGAATCATGCAAAGCTTTTTAAGTTGTTTTGCATTTGCGCAGATTAGGGATCTTAGCATCAGTATTGTGAATGTTAAGTTAAACAAAATATTTATGTTTGGCTTGTTGTTAGATTTACCTGACTAGAAAAAAGCTAAAACAAGCTCCGTATAAAAATTGTTATTGTATAAGTAAATCATTTGATCATTTATTATTTGTGCATTTTTAAGTTATTAGGTATTTTACTAGACTAAGGTATTAGGTAAAAATGTAGTGTTTACTATATTTACCAAATTCTTTAATATACAGGTCCGTATTACGATTAAATCATAATGTAAATTGAAATAAAATTGGCTTTAAAATTTTGATATAAATATCAGGACCATATATAAAAAATGTAAGTTAGTAATGCTAAGAGGGTTTTGTTAAGTAATACTTGGTTAAAACTTTACCATTGGATAAAGCTGAAAAGGTGGCAATGCAAAAGTTTTTTAATTTTGAAATCCGATTATAAATAAAACCAGAAAAATATAAAACAAATTTAATATTTTTTGTTTTTTCTTTACGGATATCTCCGGAAATATTCGAAATTTTAAAACTTTTTAAACAGCCCATTATTGGGCACATAAAACCTCAACTTGGTTTTTATTTAATCGACTTCGTATCTCTTACCATTTCCAGGATGCCCATACTGGCTCTTCGTATCTTTGACACGTTGTATACCTATATTTAGTATGGTATCACAGGTATTATTTTTGCAGCCTGTATGTTAAAAGTTAAAGTATTTAGAATATATGTTTATTTAAAATTTCTTTTTAAAATGCCTAAAGATTTACTTCCTTCATAACATTGTTCTGAAAAAAAAATTTCTCGTTCGAATTACACACTGTTTTTATAGATTTGACACTTCTGAATAAAAGTATCTAATTAAAAATCGATTTAAAGAGTTCTAATTGCCAAACAAGATCATTTTAATTGAACTAAGTCGGAAAATAGGATATTGTTGTTAACCCACAAGTACATAAAGATGAATTGGGATAGTTATTCGATGGGTGCTTTTGATTTTGTGAAAACACTCTAGGTCGGTTAACTTATTTCTCTTTCTACTAATTCGAACTATTTTGCTTTTTTTGTTCTTTTGGTAAAGTTGGCATGGAAATTTCAGAAAAAAAATTGAGACACCCTCCATAATACTTCTTTTACATCGTTAGATAGACTTTGACAACAAACCCCTTTATTCAAAATTTCAATCTTCTGTCTTAATGAATAAAATTTTACCGAGTTTTTGAAAAATTGGTTTGTAAAGTCTACTGGTCACAGTTTTGACATAATTATGTCAATTTTTTTATAGGGTGTTTAACCATTTCAAAATATGGTGCAGGATGGTATTGGCGACCCCTATTTTTTCTTCTTCTTTACGAAAAAATACCTACGCGTCTGAGGAGCGAGCAAATAATTTTTTTAAAAAGTTCACCTCACTTTTTTCATAATAATTTGTAACACATTATACTAATAATCCTTAAAAGTTCAGCTTTGCTAAAATGACGTAGGTCTGGGAGTTCTGGGATCTTGGACTATTGCTATTGTAAAACTAGGCATTAATGCATCATGTTTATCGCACTTTTATTTAAATGGGGGTTTCGTTGCAGACCAGTTCCTTCTTGGGTTAAAACACACTGTAATGGCACAGTTTAAGTTAATACTTACATACAAAATATGGTTATCGTGATAAATAATAATAATACGTGAGTTGTAGTTCATTAACAATTGTGAAATAAAACAGCCGGCTAAAAATTATTACTTTCCCATCGAACCTGAACATGTAGATACCCAAAACAAATAAAAACTGTTTGCAATATTGGAGAGTGGTAGTTTCGTCAAAATACTGAATCCGGCACGATTTTGCACCTCATAATTGAATGGTGTGTCAAATATTGGCGATATCGTTTAATTTTGGTAAAAAACAAGCACTAAATTTGGTCGAAAGCTAACAAGTATACACTAATTAAACTTGATGTACTCGTTATTAAAAAAAACAATTTTCAATATTATGTTTCTTTTTTGCGTACAAAAAATATTTTGCTAAAAAAACAAGGCAGACCCATTTTGATGGCGACTATCATTAAAACAAATAAGTTATTAAGATGCGGCTCTAGCAGATACGCTTATAAACGTTTGAAAATGTTTTCTCTTGTTCCTTTTTCTTTAAATTTATTATTGCCCATTTAACTAAAATAAAGTAAGTATAGTTATTTTTAAAAAGACACGCATTTATTTACTGTCAAAAAATAGACTCCATGGTCATCACTACAAAGACTAAGGGTACATCGTAAAAATCGATTTCGATAGGACGGATCGCATTGAACCTAATACCCTTCGTCTCTCTTTAAATTTGACAAAGAATATGTATATACAATGATATATATATATATATATATATATATATATATATATATATATATATATATATATATATTATATATATATGCATATATATATATATATATATATATATATATATATATATATATATATATATATATATATACTATATATATATATATATATATATATATATATATAATAATAATAATAATAAGAGTAATGTTATTGAGCCTTAGAATAAACAATTTAATAAAAGTTTTAAATTCTTGGGCATAGAGGCTCCTAAATGACAAATACATAACCTGGGTAGAAACGGGGTAGAAACGACTACTATGCAGTTAGGTGAAATATGCTGCCTTTGTGATTTTATCATACCTTTCAGCTTTTGCTGTACGCCACCCACCTGGAGTTGTGCAAAACTGCTCATCCGAAATTCACAAACCCGTGAACTGACGAGTGTGCCAGTTTCCATTATGGTTTGTTGGTATTACAGTTGGTACTACTTACGCCGTATACACCTAGATGGCACCCTCTTTTACCGTCTTAACCTAACGGTGCTCTGGCTGGTTGTTTTGAAATTGCTTGGCGAGATGGCTCTGGCCGCTGAACTTACTTCCTTAGTTCCGGCAGGGATTATGTTTGGGCGACTAGAAATATAATCAAGTTGTCAGCAATGTACAGCAGTTGTGATGATTCCCAACAAGGATGAAACACGTGTCACCGTCTTCATTGCGACCCGGGGTTATCCATTTATTTGGAGACTCCGTAATTAAGTAAGTAAGTACTGTAAGTAAGTATCCAGCCAAGTAGTCGTTTCTACCAGGTTATGTATTTGATTCTCTTCTTTTATTTGGCATTAAGGAGCCTCTATGCCCAAGAATAATTAAAAAGCACGACTGCTGGTTGCGGACTGCTCCTCGGTGCCTGAGTGACAGTCAGACGCTGGGGGTTGATCGGGTTGCCGATGCTCCGCCGCTTCGTACCAATTGGGTGACAGAGAATTGTGCGAGGTGGTGGAGTATCCACAGTTGTAGCCGATAATTAAATATAATAAACCAAAATCTGAATATAATATTCTCGAATACTATGCCACTGGAATCTCGTCAAAGTACCGGAAGGAAGATGCATGGTCATTGAAGCTGATAAATGTCAATCAATTTTATCGACTCTTCGTCTCTTCGTCATGGTTGTAAATGGGATAGAGTGAGACATACGTTTCAGAGACATTCCCATTTTCGAGAAAGTAGTTAACAAAATGACTACAACCCGTTTACATGCCTAATTAGTATAAAAATGTGGTTATAAAGTATTAATAATTAATTATATGAAAGAAAATCGAAATGAAAACTATTTTGAAGCTTTTATATTGGTAACTCACTTGTACACGTAAGTATATAATCAATTTTGAAAAAAAATTAAATAAAGTTCTACCCTTATTTTGTCAAGTAGAATCACCCCTTAAGTTTCGTGATCGATTTTTAAATCACCCTGTATAGAATACCATTTTGTTTTTTACACATAATTTGCATACAAATTCTAAATAAAAAGCTTTTGTAGTAATAATTAACAATGATATATTTATCCTTTATTTTATAAAAAATGTTATTTTACTATTATTTATTTTAAGGGTTTCAAAAAAGGATAAAAAACTATGATAGTAGGAAATATGGAATAGGTACAACAAATATGGAATAATATAACAGTAGACTGCGCCAAAAAATTAACTTTTTTAAGATTTAGGCCCTTAGTATTAATATTTAGAGGTCCCTATCCTTCAATTTATTATACTACTATTTTTTAAGAACCTTAAAAGGTTATAAAAAGCGATAAAACAAAATGTTGTTGCAGCGACGAAAGTGCTTGCTCTACTGTATGTTTCCACTTCTGCTCGCGAACGGGCAAAATCAATATAAATAACTTTGTCTCCATATGTAGCCTAGAAAAATAAATAAACTATTTTGAAAGCTTGGTGATTCAAAAAGAGTTTTTCTAAGCCCAAATACAGCTGACTGTTTTCCCAATAAACAACCTACTGTTTAACTAGTCAGTCGAGACTACCCTCTACCGTTATGTATATATATATTATATATATATATATATATATATATATATATATATATATATATATATATATATATATAGCAAATATTTAAGCTTATTTTATTTCCCACTATTTCCTTTCTACACTTAACAGCTGTTTTACATACCTGTCATTTTCAAACCTTTTCCAAAACCGTGAATATCGTAAAAATTAAGTTAACCTCCGATCCAACTGAACTCAATTCAAATCGCTTGAAAAACAGGATTGACTTATTGTGTTTAATCTAATTTCATACTCAATCTAAAACGTGTATATCGCAAATTTTTGTCGAATAAAATTCTATCCGATCGGTTGAATCGGATTCAGTATAACGATTTACCCTTAGTTATAATATAAAACAAAGTCGCTTTCCGCGCCTCCAGTGTATGCTTAGATCTTTAAAACTCCTTAACGAATGTTGATAAAGTTTTTTAAATAAATAGGGTGATTCAAAAGGAAGGTTTATATACCTATTATATATAACTTGCTTAATGTATTAGAGAATCATTGATAATTTCGAGATTTCTAATGTGAAGTCCTAAAAAACATTTTTTTGCGCTTTTTTATTGCAAACGCTGGCAAAACTTTACGAGATAGATGAAAATATTGTAGTAAGTATTGTACACCTTTAAAGGTCTACAAAAAGTCTGCGATGCTATACTGCTTGAGCAAGCAGTTTTGGTTCATCGGCGAGTAATACAATAACAAAACAAGCAGTATTAGTCACGCATGTTTACATGCCGGGATTTAGTTGGATTGTCTCTTTTCTCACATTGCCCATGTGTTATGTTATTAAGCTCAACCTGTATGTTTGTCTCTTAGCGATAACCCACAATAACTAATTTTTAATCAGCGTGCGAGGCCGCGGGAAAATGCTAGTAGAAAATAATATTTCAAATCGAAAAATCTGCTGTTTGGTGCAATTTTTTTAAATTATTTTAGTTAGTCAATTTAAGACTAAAAATAAAAATTTTAATAATAAAAGTCAGGGCCACTTGTGTAACATTTTTTTAACCGTTATAACTTTCTTTTATTTATTTTGCAAAAAATATATATCAGAGATTTTTTATAGAATAATATTTGAAGAATAATTTTGTTTTTATGACTTTTTAACGTCTGATAAAAAGTTACAAACAAAAGTAGATATAAATTTTTTAAATTTGTTGGAACACGTCAAATTTTATTTTTGGCTGCGGTGTTTTTATAGTAAAATCGTGTATTCAGGGTGGCCCACAAATAAGTAACGACCATTACCTTTATTTTTTGAATGAAAACACCTTTTTATTTTTAATTTTGCATCGAATTCTTATTATTTTTCGTTTACCATGTCTTATACCTAAGGCAACAATATGGAGAATTTGACTTCTAAACAGAAATAAAAATGAGGTTGTCGCTTATTTTTGGGTCATCCTGAATATTAAATTTTAACACAAAAAAAACTAAAGCCAAAAATAAAAATTGGCCTGTTAAAACGTTAAAAAAAAACGAACCCCCTAATTTTAAATAATTTTTTTTAACTCCCGCCCCTTTATACATTTTGAATGAGTTAATGGTGAATTTCTCTATAATTGTTAACTTTAGGTATAAGACATGGTACATGAAAAGTAGTTAAAATTTAATGCAGAATTCAAAAATATCATACAAAATAGGTGTTTTAAAAATATATAAAGTGAATGGTCGTTGATTATTTGTGGGCCATCCCGTATACATGATTTCATTATGAAAAACAAGAATTGACGAAAGAAAAATTAAATTGTCGGTTTTCCTTCGGTGGCGCGTGTCGGCCGCCTCCTCACCGACTGCTCTGTGTTTGATGTGTAGGTTAACTTCAAAAATTAAATTGTGGTCCACTTAAGCTTTAAATCATGAATTTTATGCAAAAAGAAGGAAATATAGTGAAAAAATAGGTTAATGTGAATATCAACTTTGATAATGGATATCTTGAGAACGAAACGTGTTTGAAAAAAATCGTGATGAGCGCCCCAAAAAACCCCTGTATACCTAATCTAGTCAAAATCGAAGCTGCCGTAACTTTCTAGACAATCACCAATTATTTTATGCAATGTGTCTTAAAAAGTTTGACGTATTAATGTTTATACTTTTTTTATTTTATGACGGTTTTAGGTTCCAAGTAGAAAAAATAACTCAAGTTTGTATATAGTACCAAGTGTCTAATTTTATTTGGTTTTGTAATACTGATTTTTTTTAATGCAGAGATGCAACTAATTTTATTTTATTTTAACACTATTAATTCTTTTACTTTTAAAATTAATAGTAAAATTACAAAAAATCGGCCATATTATACGTGGGTCATATCAACATCAAATGTTGTACAGGATGTTTAAAAATAATTTTAATTTTTTAGAAAGTCTAATAGCAATAACTCCTCTATTTTAAATGAAACAGCTAGTATTTTTTACCTTATATGATTACAAGTAAAATCCCCTTTCAAATAGTATATAAGTTGCCTATACCTATTTTTTATATATTTTTAGTAATTTAGGTACGCATTCTTATTCCAAATGTCTATTTAAATCTATCTACCAAACCATTATTGTCAAATGTAAATTTGTCTGAAAATAGCGCAAAAGTTTTTAATTACCTTTCACTTTTTCTAGAATCTACAGGCAAAATTTAATTTGTTGCTTATAATGCTGATTCGAATAATACTTATTGAAGCTGAACGTGGTAATGACTTGTACATATGTTTAAACAATCCTACTAATGTCTGTGATCAGTTATGATGACATTATGTGACCAAAAACTTGTTTTTTTTCATTATCCACAATTTATTTGTCAAATTTTTTTAGGCCCATTTTTAAATAATTAGGTTGTTTTCTGCTGTAATATTTTTAAGCATATACCCTCCAGTATAATAATCATTAAGTTGTTTTAGCAATAGGGTTTTTATTTAAAATCACTGAAATTTGTAGCAAAATGGTCGTTGTTATTTCCTTAAAGAAAATACAAATGGTTGATATGCCATAGCCAACATAAATTTAAATAAACATCTAGGCTAAAAATTTGCATAAACGGTATTTCCCAAAGAAGTAAAGAGATAGGTATACGCGACCTATACACCATTGAAAGGATATTTTATTTGTTATCATGTGGTGTAAAAAATATAGGGTATTCCATTAAAAATAAAAATATTTTTGAACACCCTGTGCAACATTTAATCCCGATTTAACTTACGTACGATATGACAGACTCTTCATTATCTTCTTACTTTCCAAATTCAAGGAGTTGATAGATTTAAAATAAAATTAAATTAACTGCACCTTTGCATTAAAAAAATAATAAATATCACAAAAACAAATAAAACTAAATACTAGGTAATATTTTCAAACTTGAGTAATTTTTTATGTAGAATGCAAAACCGTGATACAATATAGTGTTCTATTTAGGAAAATGTTACTTTGATATTTCACACCTCTTTAAGACACCCTGTACGGATTTAAATAATTTTATACTGTAACAATATCCGACCTTTTGATGTGCCCCAAATTTCATTTTTTAAACCTCATGGCTATCCAGAATATGGTGAACCACCCTGTATATGTTTTTTCTAAGCTATACTTTGTTCACTATAAATTTAGAAAACACCTAAACAAAAAATATTTTTAATTGGCATACTACTGTGAATACAGTACGGTAGTTCGCTAGTAGTCTACTAGGAACCTTCTGAGGATGCCAACCACTCGCGCTGGCAAAACGTTAAGGATACAAAATCTACAACGACGGCCGAATAGCCCAAAAACTTAAGTTTAGCAGAAGATGGCCGCGAAAGCCTTACACCGTATAAAATGTATTTTACTGGTTTGAAACTACAGTAACCGTGTTACTTACTAGGTATTTATTATGAATTTATAGTGGCCAAATATAGATTGTTGATACAGGTAAGATAACATACAAGAAGGTGTTCTAAGCCTGCAACGCATTATGGGAAATATGTCAAACGTGAATTCATTTTGCTGAATATAATGTACTACCCACGAATATAAAGGCATCGGTTGTGCGCAGTCGGTGCGTAGTCCTGAAGAGGTAAAACCTTTTCTGCAAAATGAATTCGCCTTTGACACATTTCCAATTATAATGCATTGCTGGATTGAAATACCTTTTTGTGTGTTATTTTAAATGCAAGTAGCAAGTAATACTTCTGTCAAAAAATAAATAGAATTTAGTTATGTCAAAATTTTAGTCAATTTTAAATTTTCGTCATTATCATTGTTCAAAAACATGTCGTACAAAATTTTTCAAAGAATATCTGCATTGGTCCATCAAAATTACCATAATGTAAGTCAAGCAACAAATCCTTCCACAAGAATAAATCATACAAATAAACCAGTTTCATTAGGTCATAGAACATACCTATGGAATAGCAAGAAATACTCTTCATCTTGTGATACTAATAATAAATCCTCTAACGAGTGCTCTAACAATGGTGAAAATTTGTCTGTCGTTTTATATGGTATTAACGACCTTAAAAATAGAGAACCGACCCATGCCAATAATAAAAGAAAATCAAGTTTTGCTTCAGATGGAAGTTGTTGGCATATGTGGCTCAGATGTGCATTACTACCGAGAAGGTAAAATTGGGCCCTTTGTGGTTACAAAACCGATGATAATTGGCCATGAAGCTTCTGGAACAGTTTTAAAATGCGGAGAAAAAGTAAAACATTTAAAAACTGGTGACAAAGTGGCAATCGAGCCACAAGTATCATGTAGAAAGTGCGATTATTGTAAATCAGGAAATTATCATCTTTGTCCGAAACTATTTTTTTGTGCGACACCACCTGATGACGGAAATCTTAGCAGATTCTATGCACATGATGCAGATTTTTGTCATAAGCTTCCTTGCAATTTAGACTTTGAACATGGTACTCTTATGGAACCACTGGCGGTAGGAGTTCATTGCTGTAAAAGAGCACAAGTAACTAGTGGCGATACAGTTTTAATTATGGGTTCGGGCCCTATAGGTCTAGTTTGTCTTTTAGCAGCTAAAGCATATGGAGCATCCAAAACGATGGTGGTTGATATAAATGATTTTAAACTTAAGAAAGCAATGGAACTGGGAGCTGATTATGCTTGTAACATTAAAGGATGTTCAGACGAAGATATTGTTAAAACTATTTGCAAGACATTGGGCCATCAACCAAATAAGACACTAGAGTGTTGTGGCTTTGAACAAGCAGTAAAAATTGGTCTTTATGCTACTAAAAGCGGTGGAAAATTAGTTCTTGCTGGCATGGGAAAAGATAATATGACCTTGCCAATTTCGGAAGTTATTATACGCGAAGTAGACGTGCTAGGAATTTTTAGATACGTTAATGACTATCCTACTGCCATTAATATGGTAAACACAGGAAAAATTGATCCCAAGCCTTTAATAACCCATCATTTTAAGCTAGAAGATTCAGTAGAAGCATTTAAAACTGCAAGTGATGGAAAAACTGATTTTATTAAAATTATGATTCATGCAAATCCCGAGTGGAAGCCCAACACAATGTGTTAATCTATAAAAATGTTCGGTATATGTTAACATACTAAACGCCATTGTAAAGTGTAACCTATAAATTATTTAGTTAGTCAAATTCAATTTTTATTTTTTTACTTAGACATTTAATACGATGCTTAAATCGGAAATAATATTTACTAATAAAAACAGGTTTGCATTTTAAACTAATTGTGTTTTTAGAACTCCAACGGTCGTATTCACCAAGCTCTGACAAATATTTAAAAGAATGATAGCCTCCTTTGTTTATCAATCTGATAAATATTTGTAAGAGCTTGGTAAATAGGGAGAGTAACCCAAGATGGGACGGTCTCCCAAAAGGGAGACATAAAATTTTGAAAATCTTATACATATTGCGCCATCTCTTTATACAACCTGGAAGCTCATAATATGTCTGTAATATCGACGGGGAATTTCACATGCAGTACATTTGTGACGACGATGGTAAACGGTTTTTTGTTTTTAGATGTTCTGTTTTTTGAATTATAAAATTTTGGATAACGTATAAACGGTAAGTAATTATAAATTTTTATAAGTATACCTTGTATGAGTAGTTAATATTAAAATATTTGTATGTAAATTGTGTACGATAATCTTTTCATTGAAAGTTAGGTTATATTTTTATAAAACTAATGCAAATTTCTCAAGATGGGACATAGTAAGTATTCCTAAGTTGGGACGTCCCATCTTGAAAGACTGCTCCTTTGTAATACAACTGCTAATTCATTTTTTTATTTTAAAAATACAGATGTCTCAAAAAGATAGCTACTACAAAAGAAAATCAGATCATGGAAAATGGAGCCTTCAAGATATGGCGGCAGCCTTACAGAAAGTACAAAACAATGAGCTAGGAGTACGACAGGCGGCAGAAGAGTATAATGTTCCAAAAAGCACTTTGCAAAGGAGAGTCGCCAATAAAAATAAGATAGTAAAAGATAGTGAGAAGTATCTTGGAAGATTTAAACAGGTTTTTTTCTGATGAACAAGAGAACGAGATTATGGAATATATTCTTGAAATGGAAAAGCGATTTTTGGAATTACGTACACAGAACTGCGTCAACTAGCATTTGATTTTGCTCATGCCAATAATGTTCCTAATAATTTTAATAAAGATACTAGAATGGAGAATATATATATATATATATATATATATATATATATATATATATATATATATATATGCTAAAAAATTTTAGCGAAAAAAGGGAAATACATATTATGGGTTCTCAAAATGTCACATAATTGACATAATATTGCCAAGGGTTCTAAATATGTGAATTTTTTTATCTCATTTTGGTAAAAAAACAGACACTAAGTTTTATTACCCTAAATTTGTTCATTTTACCCGTCATATCATGTAACCCCTTATATGAAAAATTAAAAAAAAAATTTCACAAAAGTAAAATAGTCCTTTTATCTCTACTAATATAGGTAAAAAAACATTGTTAATACCTAAATTTTGTTTTTTTATTATGAACATTTAAAGTTTCTTTATTTAAAAACAAATATCAAATAATGAAGATAAAGAAACCCTTTTTTTTTATTTTACTAAAGAAGGTATATTCCTTTATTTTTATTATTTTAAGAATCTTAAGGATATTTCAGTACGACTTTGTGTATCTCATTATAAAGCTGTCTGTAATATTTAAAAAACAGTTTTATTAATTAAGTTAGATTATTATGTCATGTAAGTATAATAGTTAGGGATCCCTGGAACATTTTTCCAAGTCATTAGCTTAGTTTTCGTGAATACCTTTATTTTGACGAGACGACCAACTTTTTTCCTTTCAACAATTTTCGTTGGTGATAGCATACAAAGGTAAAAGAGAATAAATATTTGGATTTGATAAATATCAAAAAACCAGGATAACGTACTACGCACTTTGTAGAACAATGTGGGTGTTAAATTATATAAATATTATTTAATTAACAGAAGAAAAATCAGCTGGTTAGTAGTTATTTTTGACGAGATCATTAACCATACATGTTGGTGGTAGGGCTCTTTGACAAAATCTTACATTTTGTAGGACAAATATTTTTTCGGTTTATTTAGAAAATTATTTTGAAAACTAAAAGAGAAAATTCCTGTTTGTAATACATTTTTAATATTTGTCAAATCAACACAGGTAATTCCTGCTACCCCTGTAAGCTACCACCAACAAAAATTGTTGTCAGGAAAAAGATTGTTTCAATAAAGCTACTTACGTAAAATTAGCTTGTTATTAGTAATAACTTAAAAATGATCCAGGGATTCCTAACTATAAAAATATTTACTTTTAATATTGCATGTAACATTTGGAAATGACACGGTAAAATTTCTAAAACAAACAAAAAATATTTAAATATTAAATAGTTTAAGGCCTAAAACAGACTAAGCGGTTTTTGCCGAATCGGCGGTCTAGTCGTCGCTGAAACGGTGCATAACACACGAGTCGTTAGTTTTGTAATATACAGGGTGGGCCAAATTAAACTTGCACACTATTAAAGGAACAATAAATTTTTATCAGTTGCGCCTATATTTTTATTTTTACAGTGCTAATAGGTAGATATATTTTCTCTAGGTTTGTCAATTTTGGTCAAATAGATTTAGTTAAGACCGGACTTACGAGACTTTTTCCAAAGTTAAATGCCTCATTTTGGAAAAAGTCCCGTAAGTCCGGTCCTGACTAAATCTATTTGACCAAAATTGACAAACCTGTAAAACATATATAATAATTAGCCCTGTAAAAATAAAAAGATAAGCGTAACAGATAAAAAGTTATCATTAGTTAAAAATTGTGCAAGTTTAATTTGGCCCTGACTGTACTAATACCATAATGGCGTCGCCTTTTTTAGGCCTAAAGTACTACAGAGCTTTATGATGTTATAGATACACAATAGTAGGGAAGCCCAAGATGCTAAATTTGCAATTACTTGAGCGTCATAGAGACCTATTGTGTTGCAAAACGTAGAGGATAAGAAGAAAAAATGTGTATAATTTATACCTTTTCATCTGGTCGTTAAGCGGCTATAGACTTTTAAGTAGGTCAAAAAATATTTTTATTATTTTATATTCACTTTTCCATTGCCAATTTTTCTGGTCTATCCAATGATGGAGTTTTATTTAATATACGTCGTTTCGTTTTTGTAGCACCATCATCAACTTTATTTTTTAAATACGGTCCTGGTATTTAAATATTAGAATTTTAAACTCGATTTTAATCCAAATTCAATGATGTATCACACATAAGGATTAAATTTTAATACGGACCTGTATAATAAGTTTCTTTAATAAGCCAAGCGTAACTTAACAAAACCCCTTAAAATCACTTACTAACATTTTTTAATACGGTCCTGATATTTTAATATCGGAATTTCCAAGCCAATTTTATTTCAAATTCACATTATGGTTTAACCGTAATACGGACCTGTATTTTACAGAATTCGGTAAAAATAGTAAACACTACATTTTAAAATAAATCCTTAGTTTAGTAAAAACCTAAAAAGTAAAAAATGCACAAATAATAAATGATCAAATGACTTACTTATACAATAACAATTTTTATGCGGAACCTGTTTTAGATTTTTTCTAGTCAGGGAAATCTAACAACAAGCCAAACTTCTTTGATAATTTTTTATTTTAATTTATCTAGAATACCAAAAAAGCCTTAAATAAAAGCAAATAATTAAATTGATAGTAGATATTTTTTTACTTAACATTGACGGTATTGATGATTAATTTGCGCAGAATCATGCAAAGCTTTCTAAGTTGTTTTGCATTTGCGCAGATTAGGGATCCTAGCATCATATTGTGAACGTTAAGTTAAACAACATATTATTTATGTTTGGCTTGTTAGATTTTTCCTGACTAGAAAAAAGCAACAAGCTCCGTATAAAAATTGGTATTGAATAAGTAAATCATTTGATTTTATTTATTTTTTGTGCATTTTTAAGCTATTAGGTATTTAACCAGACTAAGGTATTGGGTAAAAATTTAGTGTTTACTATTTTTACCAAATTCTTTAATATACAGGTCCGTATTACGATTTAATCATAATGTAAATTCGAAAAAAATTGGCTTTAAAATTTCGATAATAAAATATTAGGACCGTATATAAAACATGTAAGTTAGTAATGCTAAAAGGGTTTTGTTAATTAATACTTGGTTAAAACTTTACCATTGGATAAAGCAGAAAAGATGGCAATGCAAAAGTTTTATTTATTTTAAAATCCGATTATAAATAAAACCAGAAAAATATAACACAAATTTAAATTTTTTGTATTTTTCCGGATATCTTCTTCGAATGACACATTGTTTTTATAGATTTGACACTTCTGAATAAAAGTATCTAATTAAAAAATCGATTTAAAGTGTTCTAATTGCCAAACAAGATCATTTTAATTGAACTAAGTCGGAAAATAGGATATTGTTGTCAACCCACAAGTACATAAAGATGAATTGGGATAGTTATTCGATGGGTTCTTTTGATTTTGTGAAAACACTCTAGGTCGGTTAACTTATTTCTCTTTCTACTAATTCGAACTATTTTGCTTTTTTGCTCTTTTGGTAAAGTTGGCATGGAAATTTCAGAAAAAAAATTAAGACACCCTCCATAATACTTTTTTACATCGTTAGATAGACTTTGACAACAAACTCCTTTATTCAAAATTTCAATCTTCTGTTTTAATGAATGAAATTTTAACGAGTTTTTGAAAACTCGGTTTGTAAAGTCTACAGGTCACAGTTTTGACATAATTATGTCAATTTTTAATTTTTAACCATTTCAAAATATGGTGCAGGATGGTATTGGCGACCCCTGTTTTTCTTCTTCTTTACGAAAAAAATACCTACGCGTCTAAAGAGCGAGCAAATAAATTTTTTTCGAAAGTACACCTCACTTTTTTCATAATAATTTGTAACACATTACACTAATAATCTTTAAAAGTTCAGCTTTGCTAAAATGACGTAGGTCTGGAAGTTCTGGGATCTTGGACTATTGCTATTGTAAAACTAGGCATTAATGCATCATGTTTATCGCACTTTTATTTAAATGGGGGTTTCGTTGCAGACCAGTGTAATTACCTTCTTGGGTTAAAACACTCTGTAATGGCACAGTTTAAGTTAATACTTACATACAAAGTATGGTTATCATGATAAATAATAATAATACGTGAGTTGTAGTTTATTAACAATTGTAAAATAAAACAGCCGGCTAAAAATTATTACTTTCCCATCGAACCTGAACATGTAGATATCCAAAACAAATAAAAACTGTTTGCAATATCGGAGAGTGGTAGTTTCGTCAAAATACTGAATCCGGCACGATTTTGCACCTCATAATTGAATGTTGTGTCAAATATTGGCGATATCGTTTAATTTTGGTAAAAAACAAGCTATAAATTTGGTCGAAAGCTAACAAGTATACGCTAATTAAACTTGATGTACTCGTTATTAAAAAAGAAATAATTTTTAATAATATTTTTGTTTTTTGCGTACAAAAAATATTTTGCTATAAAAACAAGGCCGACCCATTTTGATGGCGACTATCATTAAAACAAATAAAGTTATTAAGATGCGGTTCTAGCAGATACGCTTGTTAACGTTTTAAAATGTTTTCTCTCGTTCCCTTTTCTTTAAATTTATTATTACCCATTTAAAAAAGTATGTATAGTTATTTTAAAAAGACAAGCATTTATTTACTGTGAAAAAATAGACTCCATGGTCATCACTACAAAGACTAAGGGTACATCGTAAAAATCGATTCCAATAGGATGGATCGCATTGAACCTAATACTGTGCCCTTCGTCCTAAAATTTATCGAATGCAGATAATTTGTTTCTAAATTCTTTAAAATTCGTCAAAGAAAAGTATATACAATGACAAAGAGAGCAAACAAATAAAAATAAATTTATAACCTTACTTTTAAATGTTTTTTATTTAATTTTTAAATAAATTTACATATATATAGCAAATATTTAGGCTTATTTTATTTCCCACTATTTTCTTTCTACACTTATCAGCGGTTTTACATAACTGATATTTTCAAACCTTTTCCAAAACCGAGAATATCGTAAAAATTTAACCTCCGATCCGACTGAACTCAATTCAAATTGCTTGAAAAACAGGATTGACTTATTGCGTTCAATCTAATCCCATACTCAATCTAAAACGTGTATATCTCAAATTTTTGTCAAATAAAGTTCTATCCGATTGGTTGAATAGGATTCAGTATAACGATTTACCCTTAGTGATAGTATAAAACAAAGTCGCTTTCCGCGCCTGTCCCTGTGTTTAAAACTCCTCAACGAATGTCGATAAAGTTTTTTTAATAGATAGGGTGATTTAAAAGGAAGGTTTATATGTATAACTTGTTTAATATATTAGAGAACCACTAATAATTTCAAGATTTTCAATGTGAAGTCGTAAAAAACAATTTTTGCACTTCCATTGCGAACGCTAGCTAAACTCTACAAAATAGATGAAAATTTTGTAGTAAGTATTGTATACCTTTAAAGGTCTACAAAAAAGTCTGCGATGGTATATGTTTGTATCTTAGGGATAACCCATAATAACTAATTTTTAATCAGCGTGCGAGGCCGTGGGATTCATTTTTAATTTTGCATCGAATTCTTATTATTTTTCGAGTACCATCTCTTATACCTAAAAAAATTAGGTTGTCGCTTATTTTTGGGCCATCCTGAATATTAAATTTAAACACAAAAAAATTAAAGCCAAAAATAAAAATTTACCTGTTAATAAAACGTTTAAAAAAGAAACGAACCCCTTAATTTAAATATTTTTTTAAACTCCGCCCCTGTATACATTTTTAATGAGTTAATGGTGAATTTCTCGATAATGTTAACTTTAGGTATAAGACATGGTACATGAAAAATAGTAAAAATTTAATGCAGAATTCAAAAATATCATACACAATAGGTGTTTTCATTTAAAAATATGTAAAGTTAATGGTCATTGCTTATTTGTGGGCCATCCCGTATCCATAATTTTATTATGAAAAACAAAAATTGACGTACGAAAAACCAGATTGTCGGTTTTCCTTCGGTGACGCGTGTCGGCCGCCTCCTCACCGACTGCTCTGTGTTTGCTGGGTAGGTTAAACTTCAAAAATTAAATTGTCGTCCACTTTAGCTTTAAATCATGAATTTTATTCAAGAAGAAAGGGAATATAGTAAAAAAGGTTAGTGTGAATATCAACTTTGATGATGGATATCTTGAGAACGAAACGTTTTAGAAAAAAATCGTGATCAGCGCCCCAAAAACCCCTGTATACCAAATTTAGTCAAAATCGTAGCTGCCGTAACTTTTTAGACAATGACCAATTATTTTATGCAATGTGTCTCAAAACAGTTTGACATATTAAAGTTTATATATTTTTAAATAGAACACCCTTTATTTTATGACGGTTTTGGGTTCCAAGTAGAAAAAATAACTGAAGTTTGTAAATAGTACCAAGTGTCTAATTTTATTTGGATTTGTAATATTCATTTTTTTTTAATGCAGAGGTGCAAATAATTTCATTTTATTTAACCACTATTAATTCTTTAATTTTTAAAATTATTAGTAAAATTACAAAAATCTGCCATATTATACGTGGGTCATACCAACATCAAATGTTGTACAGGATATTTAAAAAATATTTTAAAATTTTTAGAAAGTCTAATAGCAATAACTCCTTCATTTTTATGGAACAGCTAGTATTTGTTAACCTTATATGATGACCAGTAAAATTCCCTTTTAAATGGTATATAATTACCTATACCTATCTTTTATATTTTTTAGTAATTTAGGTACATATTCTTATTTTAAATGTCTGTTTAAATCTAGCTACTAAACCATTATTGTCAAATGTAAATTTGTCTGAAAATAGCGCAAAAGTTTTTAATTATCTTCCACTTTTTCTAGAATCTACAGGCAAAATTTAATTTATTGCTTATAATGCTGATTCGAATAATACTTATTGATGCTGAACGTGGTAATAACTTGTACATATGTTTAAACAATCCTACTAATGTCTGTGATCAGTTATGATGACATTATGTGACCAAAAACTTGTTTTTTTTTCATTGTCCACAATTTATTTGTCAAATTTTTTAAAGCACATTTTTAAATAATTAGATTGTTTTCTGCTGTAATATTTTTAAGCATATAACCTCTAAAATAAACTTTTTTTTCACATCTTACCAGTATAATAATCATTAAGTTGTTTTAGAAATAGGGTTTTTATTTAAAATCACTAAAATTTGTAGCAAACTGGCTAAAATACTAGTTACAACCTATAAATGGTCCTTGTTATTTCCTTAAAGGAAATACAAATGGCTGATATGCCATAGCCAACATAAATTTAAATAAACATTTAGGCTAAAAATTTGCATTAACGGTATTTCCCAAAGAAGCAAAAAGATAGGTATACGCGACCTATACACCATTGAAAGGGTATTTTATTTGTTTTCATGTGGTGTAAAAAAATATAGAGTATTTCGTTTAAAATAAAAATATTTTTGAGCACCCTGTACAACATTTAATCCCGATTTAACTTACGTACGATATGACAGATTCTTCATTATCTTCTTACTTTCAAAATTCAAGGAGTTGATAGATTTTAAATTTAATTAAATTAACTGCACCTTCGCATTAAAAAAAAAATAAATATCACAAAAACACATAAAATTAAATACTAGGTGATATTTACAAACTTAAGTAATTTTTTATGTAGAATCCAAAACCGTGATAAAATATAGAGTGTTTTATTTAGGAAAATGTTACTTTGATATTTCACACTTCTTAAGACACCCTGTACGGATTTAAATAATTTTTACTGTAACAATATCCAACCTCTTGATGTTCCCCAAGTTTTATTTTTTAAACCTCATGGCTATCGAGAATATGGTGATCCACCCTGTATATGTTTTTTCTAAGCTATACTTTGTTCACTATAAATTTAGAAAACACCGAAACAAAAATGTTTTTAATTGGTATAAAAAGTCGGTAACCCTAGTTACCGCAATAAAAAATGTATTTTGCTACGGCCGAATAGCCAAAAAAATTTAAGTTTAGCAAAAAATGGCCGCGAAAGCCTTACACAGTATAAAATTTATTTTATTGGTTTAAAACTACAGTAACCGTGTTAGTTACTAGGTATTCATTATTAATTTATAGTGGCCAAATATAGATTGTTGATGCAGGTAAGATCACATACAAGAAGGTGTTCTAAGCTTGCAACGCATTATGGGAAATGTCAAACGTGAATTCATTTTGCTGAATATAATATACTACCCACGAATATAAGGGGATCGGTTATGCGCAGTCGGTGCGTAGTCCTGAGTAGGTCCAACATTTTCAACATAATGAATTCGCCTTTGACACATTTCCCATCATAATGCATTAATGGATTGAAATACCTTCTTGTGTGTTATCTTAAATGCAAGTAGCAAGTAATACTTCTGTCAAAAAAATAAATATAATTTAGTTATGTCAAAATTTTAGTAAATTTTAAATTTTCGTCATTATTATTGTTTAAAAAACATGTCGTATAAAATTTTTCGAAGAATATCTGCATTGGTCCATCAAAATTACCATAATGTAAGTCAAGCAACAAATCCTTCCACAAGAACTAATCATACAAATAACCTAGTTTCATTAGGTCATAGAATATACCTATGGAATAGTAAAAAATACTCTTCATCTTGTGATACTAATAATAAATCCTCTAACGAGTGCTCTAACAATGGTGAAAATTTGTCTGTCGTTTTATATGGTAGTAACGACCTAAAAATAGAGAATCGACCCATGCCAATAATAAAAGAAAATCAAGTTTTGCTTCAGGTGGAAGTTGTTGGCATATGTGGCTCAGATGTGCATTACTACCGAGAAGGTAAATATGGGCCCTTTGTGGTTACAAAACCGATGATAATTGGCCATGAGGCTTCTGGAACAGTTTTAAAATGTGGAGAAAAAGTAAAACATTTAAAAACTGGTGATAAAGTGGCAATCGAGCCACAAGTATCATGTAGAATGTGCGATTATTGTAAAACAGGAAATTATAATCTTTGTCCGAAACTATTTTTTGTGCGACACCACCTGATGACGGAAATCTTAGCAGATACTATGCACATGATGCTGACTTTTGTCATAAGCTTCCTTGCAATTTAGACTTTGAACATGGTACTCTTATGGAACCACTGGCGGTAGGAGTTCATTGCTGCAAAAGAGCACAAGTAACTAGTGGCGATACAGTTTTAATTATGGGTTCGGGCCCTATAGGTCTAGTTTGTCTTTTAGCAGCTAAAGCATATGGAGCATCCAAAACGATGGTAGTTGATATAAATGATTTTAAACTTAAGAAAGCAATGGAACTGGGAGCTGATTATGCTTGTAACATTAAAGGATGTTCAGACGAAGATATTGTTAAAACTATTTGCAAGACATTGGGTCACCAACCAAATAAGACACTAGAGTGTTGTGGCTTTGAACAAGCAGTAAAAATTGGTCTTTATGCTACTAAAAGCGGTGGAAAATTAATTCTTGTTGGCATGGGAAAAGATATTATGACCTTGCCAATTTCGGAAGTTATTATACGCCAAGTGGACGTGCTAGGAATTTTTAGATACGTTAATGACTATCCTACTGCCATTGATATGGTAAACACAGGAAAAATTGATCCCAAGCCTTTAATAACCCATCATTTTAAGCTAGAAGATTCAGTAGAAGCATTTAAAACTGCAAGTGATGGAAAAACTGATTTTATTAAAATTATGATTCATGCAAATCCCGAGTGGAAGCCCACCACAATGAGTTAATCTATAAAAATGTTCGGTATATGTTAACATACTAAACGCCATTGTAAAGTGTAACTTATAAGTTATTTAGTTAGTCAAATTCAATTTTTATTTTTTTTACTTAGACATTTAATACGATGCTTAAATCGCAAATAATATTTACTAATAAAAGCAGATTTGCATTTTAAACTATTTGTGTTTTCAGAACTCCAACGGTCGTATTCAACAAGCTCTGACAAATATTTAAAAGACTGATAGCCTCCTTTGTTTATCAATCTGATAAATATTTGTAAGAGCTTGGTAAGTATGGCCGTTAGCATAAAAAGTTATTTAAGAAAAACCGATTTTTAGCAGCGTCCTAAGACCACATATCTTCCTAAAAAGGAGCTTTGGAAAAAAAAACTTGTCATATTATTTTATTGTTTCTATTTAAATCCAAAAGATTGCCCACATATTTTTAGACATCCTATATAAACAAATCAATAAAAAATTGATTATTGTTAAAATAAATTGCAAAATCGAAATTAAACCAAATACATATATATATATATATATATATTAAAAATGTATATATATATATATATATATATATATATATATATATATATATATATATATATATATATATATATATATATATATATATATATATATATATATATATATATAAAATTATCCTGAACAATTTTAGCGAAAAAAGGGAAATACATATTATGGGTTCTCAAAATGTCACATAATTGACATAATATTGCCAAGTGTTTTAAATATGTGATTTTTTTATCTCATTTTGGTAAAAAAATAGACACTAAGTTTTATTACCCTAAATTTGTTTATTTTACCCGTCATATCATGTAACCCCCTTATATTAAAAATTTAAAATATTTTTTTTCACAAAAGTAAAATAGTCCTTTTATCTCTACTAATATAGGTTAAACAAAGCAAAACATTGTTAATACATAAATTGTATTTTTATTATGAACATTTAAAGTTTCTTTATTTAAAAACAAATATCAAATAATGAGGATACAAGAAACCCTTTTTTGTTATTTTACTAAAGAAGGCATATTCCTTTATTTTTATTATTTTAAGAATCTTAAGGATATTTCAGACCGACTTTGTGTATAACATTATAAAGCTGTCTGTAATATTTAAAAAACAGTTTATTTAATTAAATAATATCATATCGTTAGGTTATTTATGTCATGTAAGTATAATAGTTAGGGATCCCTGGAACATTTTTCCAAGTCATTACTAAAAAGCTTAGTTTTCGTGAATACCTTTATTTTGACGAGACGACCAACTTTTTTCCTTACAACAATTTTCGTTGGTGATAGCATACAAAGGTAAAAGAGAATAAATATTTGGATTTGATAAATATCAAAAAACCAGGATAACGTACTACGCACTTTGTAGAACAATGTGGGTGTTAAATTATATAAATATTATTTAATCAACAAGAAAAATCAGCTGGTTAGTAGTTATTTTTCATGACATCGTTAACCATACATGTTGGTGGTAAGGCTCTTTAACAAAATCTTACATTTTGTAGGACAAATATTTTTTCGGTTTATTTAGAAAATTATTTTAAAAACTAAAAGAGAAAATTCCTGTTTGTAATACATTTTTAATATTTGTCAAATCAACACAGCTAATTCCTGCTACCCCTGTAAGCTACCACCAACAAAAATTGTTGTCAGGAAAAAAGTTTGTTTTAATAAAGCTACTCACGTTAAATTAGCTTGTTATTAGTAATAAGTTAAAAATGATCCAGGGTTTCCTAACTATAAAAATATTTACTTTTAATATTGCATGTAACATTTGGAAATGACACGGTAAAATTTCTAAAACAAAAAAAAAACAAAAAATATTTAAATATTAAATATTTTAAGGCTTAAAACAGACGAAGCGGTGTTTGTCGAATCGGCGATCTAGTCGTCGCCGAAGCGGTGCATAACAACTAAAGATTATGGATACATATTCATACTTTAACAATTTTTTCTGGTTTCCATTTTGAATCTGTTTGAATCATAACTTTAATCGAGTTCGCTATTCCATCATTAATTTTCTTAAAAACTTCTTCGCATTCTTCCAGTTTAAAACGATGAGTTATTAGAGGTTTTGGGTTAATTTTTCCAGTTTTTATCATATCAATAGCTATCGGATAATCATAGGCAAAGCTGGTAACTCCCAAAACGTCCAACTCACGGCCAATAACTTCAGATATTGGTAAATTTATCATATTTTTTCCTATACCTGTAAGGACTACTTTTCCACCACTTTTAGTAGCATATATACCAACTCTAAGTGCTTGCTCAAATCCGGAACATTCTAGAGTCTTATTTGGCTGGTCACCTAAGGTCTTATGAATAAGTTTAATAATATCTTTGTCTTCCAAACCTTCTATATTACATGCATAGTCCGCCCCTAATTCTATAGCTTTTTTTTAGTTTAAAATCATTAACGTCCAGTACCATTATTTGAGATGCACCATATGTTTTAGCGGCCAATAAACTTAATAATCCAATGGCACCCGAGCCAAAGATCAAAACCAAATCGCCACTGGTAATATGGCCTCTTCTACAAGTATGAACTCCAACAGCTAATGGTTGTACGAGAGAACCATCTTCAAAGTCCATGTTTTCGGGAAGCTTGTGACAAAAATCGGAATCATGTACAAAATATCTGCACAAATTTCCATCGTAACTGGGTGTACCACAAAAAAGTAGATTGGGGCAAAGATTATAATGTCCATTCTTACAATAAGAGCATTTTCTACAAGAAATTACAGGTTCAACAGCAACCCTGTCGCCAATTTTAAAATCGGTAACATTTTTTCCACATATTAAAACTAATCCGGAACCTTCATGACCAAGTACTACTGGTTCTTTAAATTTCATATTTCCTAATCCAAAATTTTGATACATATGCATATCTGTACCACATATTCCTATAGTTTCCATTTGAAGTAATACTTGATTTTCTTTTAATGATGGAATTGGTCTCTTTTCTACTTTTATATTTGTAATACCTTGTAAAACAACGGCCAAATTTTCATCGTATTTAAAATTTTTATTACATTCATCGGATGTGGAGAAGTTTTTTTAGTTATCTGTAATGTTCTTTTTAAACCTAATAAAATATGAATGTCATTGGAGGTTTTTGATACTTTAACAGTATTTTTGATATTTTGAAGAAATGCAGGTAGTCGCTTAAAATTTTTAAATGACATAATATATCCATAAAAATAAATAAAGTCCTAATACAAATAAATATTACTACAATTTTGACTTTTAGGACATGTTATTGTATAATATTGACATTTTCTCAATGTCATTTTTAACCATAAAGTATCAAATTTAGACATATGGTTCAAGACTGTTCCCAAAACTTGACTTAAAAAATGTATACTTTTGTTTATCTTTGTGACATCCTACGGAGATTTATGCCTAAGTCCCAGAGTACCGTTGGAGTCGGGTTATTAGATGTTTAACCTATCTATTCCCCTGTTCTGTACAAGGACTGAAACATGCAATATTTGTATTTTACAGCACCTTTTCGACAACGCGGTAGTGCCACCACGGACGTTATTTTTTATAACTATCTAAGGATGTCTCTCCGGCTGAGCATCGAACCAGCGACTTCTAGCTCTGTTCACTGCGCCAGATAATAAACGAATACTTAAATATAAATTTTTTGTTGTTTTTTTACGTAGCGTTACGTAACATAACGTAGCATTACGAAGCAACACGAAAAAAATAATAAGACATTACTGAACAAACTAAAAAGACTAAAATGTTTCCCATTGTCTCGCTAATTAAACTCATTTTAAAAATTAATCTTGGGTCAAAACGATCCATAAAAACCCGTTCAAAAAAGGATCAGCCTACCTGTGTTCATAATTTGATCGGATTCTTAACTCAGGTTAGATCCTGCTGATCCAGGTGAAAGCTAGGGTTACTCGGGTTAAACAAAAGTGTTAAAATCGGCTATTTATTTTTTTGTTTTAGGTTTTGATAATTTATTTCTGTGTTTAACCTAAGGAAAATCATAATAAATGACGTACTTTGTATTTAAAGACTTCATGCCTATTTTGAGGCGAAAATGACATTTTCACGTAGTCATACTCTCTAAAAAAGGCTTAGGATTGGTGCAAAAAATCGTACAAGTCCGAAGCATATTAACGTTGCTATCAGGATTTTGAACATTGCTGACGATATATTTTGGGGTAAAATCCAGACAAGTCCAAAACATATTAACGTTGCTATGAGAATGTTTTGTCGAGAATGGTGTGATTTTTGCACTAAACCTTTAAATTGTCTATAGCTTGGATATACCCAGCGGAAAACATCTAGTCCCAGAGCTAGTGAACCCTTCGAGTAACGTTAGACCTGTAAAACTGGAAATTTGTATAGTTATGAGCATTCTAAGTACAAAAATCATCACTTGGCAGGCATTAGCCGTGCACATCATCACCCTGTATATTTTTGAAAATTTAAAAAAATAATAAAGACAAGAAAACTTGGAGCTGTAAGCTTGAAATTTTTCTAGGATTCAGTTCAGTCATAGTAAGGTTTGAAAAAAATTGAAAGGCGTTTCTGATGAGTTCAAGTACCTGCCAGGCGAACTGAAAGGTGTGGCTGATTTGGATGGCCATATTTTCTAAACTAATAAAGTTAGATGTACCTAATGTGGTATTTTCTTAAAAGTCTTTTTAGGATATTTTTAATATAATATTCAACTCTTCTTTCCACCCTGTACATTGTCACTGAGTATCACTGTTAAAAAGATCTTTAAAAGAGCTTTAAGAAAACACCACATTAGGTACATCTAACTTTATTAGTTTTGGAAATATGGCCATCCAAATCAGCCACACCTTTCAGTTTGCCTGGCAGGTACTTGTGCTTATCGAAAACGTCTGTTGTTTTTTTCAAACCTTACTATGAATGAGCTAAATCCTAGAAATGTTTTAAGATTTCAGCTTCAAGATTTTTTGTTTTTTATTATTTTTTTTTAACTTTCAAAAATATACAGGGTGATGATGTGCACGGCTGATGGCTGCCAGGTGATGATTTTCATACTTAGCACGCTATGACTCCTCATTATACAAATTTTCAGCCTTACAGGTCTAACGTTACTCGAAGGGTTCACGAGCTTTCGTACTAATCTGCTGCAAACTAACAGTTGAGTGTGTAATATAATAGTTTTATTTGTTAAAATCAAAAAAAAATTGCCTTGTTGCTATTACTCAGGATAACATTACGGTCTTTACCAAACATTTTAAGCCCCTATGTAATGCTTTCTAATATAAACAAATATTTTAGTTTGCTATTTCAAATTAAATTTTGTGAGTCGACGGTTCTTCCAGCATATAGACAATTTTCTACTAAAAAGAACTTAGAGCATTTTCTCATTACCATATGCAATTATGCAGCAGTTTTTCCTTTTTCCAAAAATTTAACAAAATTAAGTAAAAGACGCTATTAGTACAGAAATATATTTCAAAACTGATAATATATTACACGGAGATACTGAAATCTTAAAAATATCGGAAATTCATTTTTTTAAGCGATAACCATGAGTGTCTATTTGTAATAAAAATGCATTTTTATAAATTTTTGTGGCTCATTTGAGGCAAAATTCAAACAAGTCCAAATTTTTAAAAAATCCTTCACCCTTGTTTTTTAAAAAGTTCCTAATAAACCAAATAGTAGAGTCTATAAGAATTGTAAATACATTCCGCCCCAGGCCTCCAGTTAAAGGGGACCCCAAATGGGGGTTTTCATACAAAATTAGGTACATATAAGGTTTAGGAGCAGTGTTGTGAGGGCTTTCTGTCATTTTTAGAAAAAAAATACAAAAAGGGGGCCCAATCTTGGCAAAGTAAATCGTGTAAAGTTGAAAGGGGGCCCCAGTTGGCGGGTAAGGACTTTTTTCTTTTGCTTGTCGGCTTGTTGGTCAAAAATTACAAAAATAAAAGATATGGGCCCCAACTTTTCTGTCCGCCCCGGGACTCGACAACTCTAGGAAAGCCACTGCTTTATATGCAATGCAGTTTTTTTTGAATTGCCAACAACTTTGAAATATGGACTTGTCCGGTTTTTGTTTCAAGTCATTATTTTATATTCATAAAATAACTAAAATTACAAATTTTTTATAACTCTTTCTAAAATTTATTAAATAAAATCAGCAAATTAGAAATCTATATTATTATGTGTTAAACGCTTACATCCTCATCTTGCATAATCGTTAAAGTTCTAAAATATGAGCTGATTAAATTTTTTAGCTTTTTCTAACTTCATAAATTTCTTTGTTAATTATCAAATTTGCTCTACAATTTAAATGTTTAATACGCAAACCATAAACTTAAAATCAATTAGTTTCACCTGCGCCAGCACACGACCTGGGTATTTAATTATGAATTTACCCGTATAAAACTGTTTAATTAAAATTTAAATAACTGTAATACCCATGTGTTTTGTGTCGGTTATAGGCACAAAGGGAAGTGATGATTTTCCCGTTTAGACAAACAACCACAAGAACAATAATATAGTCTGGTAAACAAGTTACTTGAGCTTTGTATAACGAACAGTTCTTGATTAAGGACCGAAAGTCCTGAATATTTACCTGTCTCTTTCTCTTTGGCTTTTTAGTCCACTAACCAAAAGATAAAATGTTTTTCCTTTACGGAAAAAAATAAATTTTAATTTTGGTGTCAGGTACTAAACTGTGACTTTACATAAAATGTGTTAAAGTTGGTCATATAAAAGACTTGATTCTTGAAAGTTAAAATTAAATTAGCCAAATATTTTAAATGTTATCATAAATCCCAAAGAGTTAGCTGTAATTTATTACAGTTGAGTTTGGTAACTAAAAAAAAATTTAATGGGTAGCCTATTATGGGTAATCCTGGTACAATCTGTACATACTTCACATGTTAGTAAAGGCAAATCTTTAATTTTAAAATAGTTTAATACAACAACCTACTATTTGAAAAGTGCTATTAACTTTGTATAATTAATTTTATGACTTCAATCTATTGTATTATTAGGATTTTATTTTAGATCGTCGGTTTTTCCGTAACAAAAAAAAAATGTATACAATATACACGAAAAATATTTTAGTTTTTAGCTCTTGGTTTTTGTCTTCCTTCGCTTCGCCTCGGTGGACAACACAACCTTGAACTAACATTTAGAGCTTTTTGTTCTGTATAATAAATAACTAATTATCCTACATCCCGGCTAATGATTTTTAAAGTAGAGCTACTTTTAAAAATCTTCAAAACCACTGATGCTACATTTGTCAAATTAGAAAGATAAGATGATTTGTGCATGTCGAATTTAATAGTAATATCAGTACCTACTGGTGTCAGATTTCCCAGTTTTATGCTCCACGTTTTTTTTTTACATACAGGGTGGCCCGATTGTCTGGGAAAGTCTAATATTTCTGTTGTTTAACGAGATATGACAAAAAATTATATAAAAGTGGTAGGGTTTTTAAAAGTGCCTGTCTCTCATGTATACAAAGTGTCCAAAAAAACAGTTATGGCTAAAAGTTAGTTTTTTTAATATGTAACCCTATTTTTGTTAACAGTATTGGATTAAGCATAAAATTTTGCATATAGTACATTATTCTTATTTTAACATTTGCTGCGTTGTTGCCACGCTATTTATAATTTACTAAAACTTTCGTAAAAAACATGTTACTCAAAAATTAGGTAAAAACAGAAATACATTACTTAATATTAATAATTAGCTGGATGTTTTAACACACTAATGGAATATTTTCGAGACATGCAACGTTCAAATACCCTACAACTTTTATATAAAACTTTTTTTCATATCTCTGTTAAACAACAGAAATATTTGACTTTCCCAGACAATTGCGCCACTCTGTATATAGAATGTCATATTTATTTAAATTGTTTTAAAATGGGCGGATACACCATTTAGTAACATTTTAAATTATGTTTTATTAGTTGCTTATACACGTCTAGCTACTTCGAAAGGTTTAATGCAGAGTTTTTGTCAATGCGTGGAAAGCAAACGGTCCAAACAACAACAAAACCAGCACGACTAGTCAGCCTATCCGAAATGGTTACATGCAGAATTCTTTGTCTATTCTCTGTTTGCTACTGTTCTTTACATACATATTTATAAACGATACGTTAAAAATCTTTTTAAACCCGCCAAAGCTGTGTTTACAATATTTGGTATTTCGGAGATTTTAGGCATGCCTAATTTAATACGATTTTATTGAAAATGCGGTGTCGTCAAATCTAGGCAACTGGTAAAAATGGATTTGTCACATTTATTGCAATTAAAATAAATAGGGCGTTTTATTATTTATAGTAAAAATAATAATTCTAGCGCAAATCTGCAACCAATGCTGATATTACTTTTTAATTTTACTTGCCTAAAAACCTTTCAACACCTTATAGACCGTAAGCCAGAAGCAAAATTTTGTAAGTTATTTTTTCTTAGTCTATAACTCGTATAATGCTTTGGAAAGGTTTTATAGATGGGTCCACGTTTATTTTATTCTGAAAGTAATACCGTAAAGTACACAAAAAATGATAAGGTAAATAAACCCTTTTGTGAACAATGATGTATTGCAGCAAAAAGTATTCAACTCGACGAGTTTTCAGTTCCACACCACGTGCCACCGGTTTTATCGCAAGACAGAGGCGAAATAAGAGGATGTTTTTAAGAACGTGACAGGTGTTTTAGCAGTGGTTTTTATTTATCTAAAAAATATGAAGTCAGGCTCTGTCAGCGCTATGTGCCTTTGAAAAGGTTTGTTTACTTTATCATTTTTTGTGTCCTTGGCGGTATTGCTTTCAGAATGAAATAAATGTGTGTTTTAGATTTAAGAATTGCATTTGCATAATTTATTATTAAATTTTTCTATTCCGATTCCCTGACTTTTTTAAGAATCTGGAAAACGTCGCAAAAATGCTATTTATAAATTTAGAAGCTCCAGTTTCACCCTTGTACTAATTTTGGCAAATATTGGTTGTAGCGTTTTTAGATAATTAACCATACCTAGCCGTTTTTGTATTAATTTAAAAAAAAGCATGATGTCTTATCTCCGAAATTTACAGGGGTAAAAAAACGATAATATTAGGTCATCATGAAATTAATACAAGCAATTGATAACAGCAATAAAAAATAGGACATTTCATTTAAAATTTTAAAGTTTCCTAACCTACAGAGAAAACTATAAACTTGCAAATATATATATTTTTATTTTTCATGTTCAGGTACCCCTTGACACAAAATTTTATTTATTTATATTTGAAGATTTCTAACATAATCCTTGGTTCCGGTTTTTCCTACTTACCCTGTATGTTACCAAAATTTATGAAATAAATACACAGCTCCACAAAAAAATGTAAAGTTGGTGGTCCGAAAGATTAAAGCAACATATCTTTTTGTTTTTGGGGTCGCTGAATCCAAATCTGGGGTTGGTTTGACCCTATCAGGTCAGGGTCAAGGTAATTTTAGAACAATCACAGCCAAATAAGTAAAAAAAGTTAAAGGTTCGAAAGACCAGACCAAAGTATTTTCTTATTTTTGGGGTTGCTAAATCCGAATCTGGGGTCGGTTTGACCCCATCAGGTCAGAGTCAAGGTCTTTTCAGGGTCAGATCATCAAAATTTATCAAAAAGGGACCACAATCGTGATATCCTTAAGTTTTTGAAATCGCTAAATCCGAATTCGGGGTCAGTATGATCCTATTAGGTCATGGTCAGGGTCATTTCAAGGACAAATCATTAAATTTTGTTTAAAATAGACCAGTTTTCGGGGTCGCTAAATCCTAATCCTCGGTCAAATTGATCCTATGAGGTTAATATCAAGGTCATATCAAGGACAAACCATCAGACGTTATCGTAAATGCATCAAAACATGATATCTTGGAATTTTGGGTCGCTAAATTTGAATCCGTTGCCCCCAATAACATAAAGGTACTACGTTTGTGGTCTATTTTCAATGAATTTTGATGATATGACCCTGAATGACCCAACCATGATCTGATGGGGTCAAACTGACTTCGGATTCGAATTCAGCGACCCCAAAAACATAAAGATAGTACGTTGGTCTATTTTCGATGAATTTTGATGATTTGACCTTGAAATAACCCTGACCATAACCCGATGGGGTCAAACGGACACCGGATTCGGATTCGGCGACCCCAAAAACCTAAAGATACCTTGGTCTAGTCTTTCCGACCACAAACTTTTGTTTTTTGTGGGGCTGTGAGATTTATTACAAAAAATGTATAAATAATATATGCATACAGAAATTCATTAGAAAACAAAAACTTCTTACAGTCGAGGTTTTGTAAAAAAAGTTGTTTGTTTAGAAAAAGCATAAAGTTTTGTATAGCAAAAGTTTAAAACTAAAACCTAAATTATGTTTACCTTAGAGTAGTTGCTAGAGTCGAAGACTAGGCAGGCAAGTTATTTTATAAACTGAGATAATTTAAGAAACGACGTCAGTGCTTCCCAAGGGAATAGACCCTGTCTTCATTCAATTGTTTTTCCATTTCTTATAAATTGTTTCTTTACTGAGAACACCTCGTGGGATATAACTTTAAGTTAGATACTAACGGATTTAATTCAATAAGGTTTCCATGATTTTTCTTCGGTATTTAATAAAGCATTTTGGTGTTTATTTTATTACGTTGCTGGAATCATTATAAAACAAAATATCTACTGGGTGATCAAACTTAGTTCGGAACTATTGCTGGCTTCTTTATTATTAGAAGATACAAAATCGGTTAAATTAGTGAAGTTAAATTATTTTTGTTTGCTGATTAAATTGCGGTCACCAGAGAAACAATTGAACATCAGGTTTTTAATTTATTGCAAAAAATGTTATTTTTTAACTGGAACACCCTGTATGTAACTATTAAAAATTGGATATATAACATGTTAAGTTTTTTTAAAGCTCTTGGATAGATGTTTTAAATGATGATATAATATATAGAGTGTTTCATTAAAAAAAAGAAATTTTTTGCAATAAATCGAAAACCCGATGTTTGTGGAGGCCCTGGAGCAGAGTGCTGCAGCCTGTCCCCCATCAAATCCGATCCTGACCCTTGCCCTTAACATCAAGCAATGAGTGTCTTAGTCAGCGTAACATCACTTGGCCTAACATCGCCTTGCGACATACTATTGGTTGCTGTCTTATAGTATCGCTAAATTTCGCTCAGCTAAATGTTTAGTAGACACTGGTAAGTAAAAGTGTTTCGTCCTGCTTTGGACTCTTCGGGCAGGTAGTTTCAACCTGTGACTACGTGCTAAAAATATTTTGATATTAATGCCATTTGCCTTGCATATCTTGAAGTTATTGCAAACTGGTGTTATTGTTATGTGTCAATAAACGTTTACCTACACAGATTCGCCAAAGACAAGCTACATACATGAATATACATATTGAAATCTAAACCTGCATTGTTTAACTTCTTGTGTGGTTTAAATTAATTTAAATACAGTTTTAGCAATATTAAATTAAAAAAAAAAAAAAAAAACGTTTTTCTAGTATTTGAATATGTAAAACCAATTTTTTAGAAAAGCTATGGCGAAGGGCGTGATTTTATTTAACCACCAATATAGGTAAAGACGTTTGTAATATTATTAGTATTCACAAAATTACAAGGTTTATAAAAATTTTCAAGAACAAAAATTGTAAACAAACAATGCAAAATATACATTTGTAAGGTACAGGCAAAGTTACCTTTATTTTATTTAAATTACCAAAATCTTTAAATAATTCTTTAGCCATTTTGTTTTATAGAATGCTCTAAATAAGTATTTAAAATTAACTTTTAGCATAATCTTGGTCGGAATAAACACCGAGTGTGCACGAAATAACCAGCTAGCCTGTCATATTTCTTAAAAATTAAAAAAAAAAATCAGTTGAATACAGATTTTATTAAATAATTAATTTTTATGCATGGCATTAAAAGTACTTGTACTATAAAAAATTACCAACTTAGTTCTTTAAAACGATGAGGTAATCCCATTACAATCCACATGTAGAGGCCGCTTCAATGAGGTATTTGTTTTGTTTCACGAACTGGGTTGATAAGTCTATAAAACACCCAAAGTATAAATTAAAATAGATTAAAACCACAAATAAATATTCAATATTATTTTCTAAAGTTTAGTTTTTGTTGGGATATTTTTTATTATCATTTACTATAAATTGAACTGTCTGAAGAGGTAGGTAAAATTATTTTTAGGGCTCTACTAATAATTTTATCCTATTGTTACCCTGATTCACAAATCGTGAATTTTGAAATAGTTCATTATTAAAAATGTTAATAATATATTTAATAAATCGTTACTAATTAGTCACAATAATGTCACCGGGGATATGGGGTTTTTAGGTAACGTTTGTTTACTGTCATGGATGACGCAAAAACCCCGATTATAATTAATTCTGCAGTTACAAAATTTGCAAAATAGGGTAGCGATAAACGTCTATCTATTCACCTGTCTATCCTAAGGTTATTGACTAAATTAATCAATATCTTAAACCGTTTTTCATAAAATCGCATTTTAAATCCAGACATACCGACATTTTGTATGTAATAAAAAGTTTAATTTTTTGTGAAAATTTAATCAAAATATGGTAAAATTATAAAAAAGTTATTATTCATATTATAAAGTTTAAAAGGCTTACAAACACCATTTTTAAGTATTTTTACCACATTTTAAAAAATTTCTTAAAAAATGGTTTTTTATTACATACAAAACGCTGGTATGCCTGAATTTAAAATGCGATTTTAGAAAAACGGTTCAAGATATCAATTTAAATAGGGTACACCTATTTTGTACAAAAATTAAAAAGGAGTCAAACGGTCAAAGCAAAATGTCAAATTTTTCACCTCTGTAAAAATGCATACCATAAACAAAAAAGCTTCGTCTCACCCTGTATAATTATGAGTTACTGCGCAATCATTTACTCATGGAAAAAATAATTGGTATAAGTTAATTGAATTGCCTTAATGTCAGTATTATTTTGGTAACCGTTCAAAAGTTATAAATGAGATACATGTTTTTATTTTAAATTTGAAGGTTAATAACTTCATAAGGAAGCGCAATAGAACGATTTTTTATATGAAGTACTAACATTATTTTGGCTCACTCTATCACCCCTATCATTTGTGACCTTACCTTTTCAGACACCCTGTATATCACTTTCGAAACTTGTTATGTAATATACGATTAAAACAGAAACATGAATGATTTAATCATCGCCTTCTAGATGTTAGAATTGTACCAACGGATAGTACAATTATTCAAAACATCTAGAAGGTGGTGTAATAATTATGTATTACTTAGAAACCACCCTGTATAGATGAAGAATACCCTTAGAAATTGCAAATATGTTAATTAATTTTCTAAGATAACATTTTCATTTTCCTAAGAACTTTAAAAAAAATGACCCTGCTCTCTTTTAAATAGAGGGACATTTATTGTGTTGCTGGTATATTCTAGAAACTTTTTATAATTTTTAATTTGTAGCAAAATTTCTACATATTTTTATGGATACCTTAAGATATTTTAGATCTTTACCTAAATATACTTTTGCATACATTAAAAGGGTTTATAACAATCTTTACAAAGAAAGTATCAAGGGATAAAACACAGTTTTTTTCCGGTCAATTAAAAAAATTATGTACGATACTCTACCGGAAATAATTTTTACGGGTCTCCTCAAAACTACAGGATTCGCCTACGGCTCGCCCTGTAAATGTTTTTCGTCGACCCGTAAAATACCATTTTCCGGTCTAGTAACGTAAATAGCTATTCCACACAATTCTTGATTTAAAGCTAAAGTGGCCACATAATTTTCACCTTTTAAAACTCCGTTTTTCTATGTATTTTACACCTTTTATTATGAAATTGAAAAGAGTCAATTAAAAACGCAGCAAGTTATGCATCAATTGCCCTTGCGCATTCGCCATAATTTTAAAAAAAGGAATTTATTTATCCTGGCGGTGTTAATCAGGATAACGGGATACTGTTTTTAAATTATTGCATTGTCATCGGTCCTTGATACTTGTGCAAAGTTTCAAAGAAATTGAATCGCTGGAAGTTGATAAAAATTAGGCTCAAAGATTCCGTTACATAGATAGATAGATAGATAGTTACAACCCAAGCTAATAAAAGCGTGTTAAAAATAAGTATTTCTTGGGTAAATAATATAGTTTTTCATGATAAAGAAGTGAAGAAACATAAGTTTTTATAAGAGATGAGTTTAAAATAAAATTTATATTTTTGTCTATGAACTAAAAAATAACGACATTGGAAAACTATAGTATATTACATTACAATTGTGGAAACTGACTAAATTTACACAGTGGGAATATTGTTGCACAAGGCGTCACCCAAGAAACCAATTGATAATTTGCAAACTCGGATGATATACTCGTATACTTTTCCTCACTGCGGTTTGGTCTACTGACAATATTTTTACATAAAAAATCACCTGCCTAGTAGCTTTCATCATTTTACAATTTAAAAAGTCCTCACCTAAAAATACTTTATGATTTTTCATTGTAATTTTAATTAAAAGCCTGTTAATTCCAAATTTATTTTAAATTACGATAGGACAGCGACGGCAGCTTAAATTATACTTTGCAACACTAGTGTTGTAAACTACTACGCAACGCTAGTGTGATATAAGGCATTTTCTATTCATCAAAATAGTGTGCTATTTGCTATTTTCACATATGGTCGTAGGAGAAATCAATAAAGTATATATCAGCTGAAGAGAAGCTTCATAGAAATAAAGACGGCAATCGACTATTTCTTTCTAATCGCATCCTTTGAATAGTGTGCGAGCAACAAAAAGGGTCTAGAAGCCTATACTCTTTTATCTTGCGTTACTACTAACCGCTTTAAGTAAATGAGACATACAGTCAATTAAATGAGGGATTACATTTTGGTCAATAGTATTTCTCTTTTGCAATAACAACTCTCTTTGAGCTTAGAGCTGGTGTATGCCGTCGTATACGTGGTTACATATAATCCCATACAGACAGATGATTATAAATCATAATATAATACATGGATGTCAGATATGATATCTTTAAAAACAAATTACTTAGCCTCTATAAGGAAAATCATTACCAGTTTTTAAAAAATGTGATATTAGATATTTTTACAATAAATAAAGCTTAAAAAAGTTAAAATTTTGTAATTCTTGGGTCCAGCATGAATTAACTTAAAATTTTAACAGAAGGTAAGAAATGGCTTTAGACAAGGCTTTATTAAAAGTAGAGTCGGAGATCCAAAAAGTTTGTGGAATGATATAATGCCCCAATCTTTGACTAATTAAAGATGATTGGTCAGTTTTTATATCGTTTAAAATACAGAAATATATGTAAATACACTGACCCACATAAAAAGTGGCGAGGCTAAAATAGTCATAAAATTTAAACCCACTTTTAGATTTTAATATTTTTTGTTTTTGTGTACCAGCATATTTCCAAATTTATTTTTTATAGGGGCTAGTCAAGACATGTGTTTTTTTGCGAATATTCGATATATCCTGTAGAATGACCTACCTGTATTATCAACATTCTGCATAAGCAATTATATAGTCTAATTCTTAGCGATTATTCTGTCATTTAAATGGTAGTCGTATCTTTATTTTTGGTGCCAGTACAGTCAAATAGGTAGAGTGATGTTTTGTTGATCAAAAACAGGTAATGCACAGAAGTAAAAACAAATTTATAAAGAATTACAATTTTAAAATAAAACAACATAGGTAAATAACGAGTATTTTCCCCTCTGGTCCTTATTACACATTGTACATGCCTTGGCATACTGGCTAATAGCCGTGCAATTGAATTTTGCGGAATGTTCTCTCATTTTAAGACAAGAACTTTGCCTAGTTCCTCTTAACTCTTAGCACGCGACTGCGTATCCGCTTACCAAGTAGATCCCATAAATGCTCTATTGGATTTAGGTCTGGACTCCTAGCTGGCCAGGGTAAGGCCAGAATGTCAATGTAACTTTCGGCAGTGAGAGAAACCCTCTGTAAAATATACAGTTCTGTGCGAGCTTTACAAGAAATACCAGCTCACACCATTACAAAACCCCTCCAAAACTTCCTATCTCCACAAAAACTCTCTTTATACTTTTTGACCGTTTTCCCTCCAGATTTGTTGCCGCCCATCTGTTAAACGTAAACAAAAACGCGACTTTTCTAAAAATAACACTCTTGGGGGCAAACTTAAGACAAGATATACGATGTTGCGATCATTTGATAGAATTCTTGACATCAGTCCCCGTTCTTTAAGACGAAGAGGCCCTGTTTAGTCGAACACATTGATATTACGTATCCTACGTAAACGTGTATTTATTTCAACAGCATTCTGACAAGGTCTTCTTAATGCCTGCAGTTGAATGTGATCCTTGGACGACCAGACCTTATCCTTCTTTAAAATTGACCGCTTACTAAAAACTTTTTTCGCACTTCTGGCTGTTGTTTCTGCAACCTCAACTATGCGTGCGGCGTGCGCTTCACTTCTTCCATCATTTACTAATGCTGCAATTTGAGCAACTTGCCCAGAAGTAATGTCTGTGTCTTAAATAATTAAAAACTTTAAACGAAATGCAAGTAAAAACTTCACTCTACTTCGACTGTATTGAACCAAAAAAAAAAAAGATACGCCTAGTATTTAAAAAACAAAATATTCGCTAAGAATCAGGCTACAAAATGATTTATCAAGAATGTTGATAATACAGGAGGTCGTTCTACAGGTTGTTTCGAATATTCGCAAAAAACACTTGTCTTGACTTGCCCCTGTACACTATCCGGTAGTGAAATATAGATCATGATTTTATCAAAAGATAAGTGTAGAAATATGCTGGTAAAAAAAGAAAACATATTAAAATCTAAGAGTAGGTTCAAAAGTTATTAAGTTAAGGAATATTGCCTTGTCACTTTTTTTGTGGGTCAGCGTAGTTATGCAAAGCATCGACGATTTCATTGAATGGTGCAGAGAACCATTATTTTGCGATCAGAAAAGTTAGTTGTTTTAGAAAAATCTCTCTTAGAAAGATTAGGATGATCCGATTAGCTTAGATATAGCAGGGTTTAGGACGACGTGGTTAGTGTTTTAGAGTTATGGACGAAATCCACAGCTCTAAGGCATGTTGCTTACACTGTTGAAATTAAGGTGTAGAATGCCTTTAGTTTTGGCTTTAAGCACTTTATAGTGAATCTTAAATTGTACCTACCCATCTTATCACCAAACTAAATGTGTAGGAGTTTTCCCTTCTTCCTACTACATGTAGACATATGTACTGTATACTAGAGGCCGAAATTTGTTGTACTTTATTTTGCCGCCCAGTTACGACAATTACTAAAAAGGAGAGAAAACTACCTCTTTTATAAAAGTTGCATGGTTTTTTATTTATTATTTTTTAAGTTTAAAAAACAAATAGAGGTAAACTTTTTTAATATAAAAACCATGTGTAGTGGTGTCATGAAAAAAAAGTAATATTTTGATCTCAAAAAACGTAATTTGTAGTGTCTAGCTAACGCCTTGTCCAAGAAACTCATTGTCCGAAAATATATTGTTTTTTCTGCATGTTGAAAATATGTAATATATTTCCGCCATATAAAAAGAGAAATCTTTTTTTTAATTTTACAAAAAAAGTTATTTCTGATAAAAAAATTTCTTCATGGTCCAAAACCTAAAAGACAGTCGTTAGATATTTAATCGTATTAGTCATCTACGAATTCTGAAAAAAAATTATGAATAGCAAAGTTAATAGATTAAAACTTCTTTATTTCTTTATTTACAATATTTTCTGATGCGGTTACGATGTTTATGTATTGGTATTTGGGCATAACTTATTTTAAAATAGGGGTACTTTACTTTAATAATTTTTTTGTACAGCAAGTTGTGGTTGTTACATAAGGAATATTTTTCTTATTCTTCTGTCTTACAGCTGCTAACAAGCTTGTCTAACAGCTGACGTCATTTTAATGTGAAAAAATAAAAGCGCTTACCGCCAACGACAAATGACATTAAAAAATAATAATATAAACTAAAAAATGGTAACTCCAATTTTAAAAGAAAACAAAGAAAATTAATCTTTTACATGGTTTCCCACACATACTATTATTATTGTTATTAATATACATTAAGTCAATTTTGTTTGATTTGTAACCTCAAATTCGGCTATATTTCTACCTCTTTGTTTTTCAACCTGTTAGACAGTGGTTAGACATCTCACGAGGCCGGTAACAACTGCTGTGAGCTGCTGTAAGACTGACGTCATTGATTGGTCAAAAAAATGAAAGTGCTTACAGCTGCTGTAAGCAGCTAACAAAGAAAATATCCCTATAATTTGTTTGTAACCACGGGTTTGTTTAAGTCAGAAGTGAGCTAAAGTACACTTTAGTGATTTATGGGATATTTCGTACTTCCAAAATCTAATCAATAATGGGCATATTATCTGTAAGTGTTAAATAAACATTACAATTTAACAGGTTTTATACTAATTTATTTAAAAGAATTCTATTCCTCCTGTTTTAGAGGCTAACGGGACCCTGCTATACTATTAGTCGTAGATAAAGATGATATTTCTGCGACAAGTAATTTTAAATAAAGCTTTCTTATTTGGTAAATATCTTTAAAAACTAAATACTTCTAAAATTGATTTGATATGTTTCCCACATTTTGTAGTAGCATTCAGCATTTTACACTAGAAGATAAATATAAAATTGATATTTTAAAAACCATGGAGGGCCATTTAGAAAACTTAAGTACGAATTTCTGACGGTACTTTTTGCAGAGGAAGATATAAATTGTACAATTAGAATTGGGTTTAAAATCCATCCACAGTAATTCTTTGCAGAGGAAGATATAAATTGTCCAATTGGGTTTAAAATCCATTTGACAGTAAACCTAATGGCCTATCACTGGACGAGGAAGAACAGCTAACAGACGTTTCTTTCAGCACTTCACTAAAAATGGGTTTCAGTACCAGTTCAGTAAATTTCTGGATCGAACTTCCTAATGACTTAGTTTTCCCCACGTCCCATCTTTGTGAAACCAAATTTTATGATGTTGCGTCGTTAAAATCTTGATTTCGAAATAAGCTTTAACTAAAAAAAAACTGACCAAGTGGCCATTTCCAATGTAGAACCCAACTTACAGAGATTGTGTGCCTCAAAACAAGCAAATATCAGCCATTAGTCCTTAAATTCTAAGAATAGTTAAAATTTGTTAGGCTTAGAATAAATTTGAAGTTCCATATTTGACAGCAAAAAAATAGTTTTTACATTTATTGCGCCCCCTTACCAACTTAATACGTCCCCCTGGAAAGAGCTTCCCACAGTTTGAGTACCGCTGTCGTGCTGCCTTGCCCATTGGAAAACAAATTTACTAATTTTTCAAAAAGAGACTTCGTAAAAATTTGTTTTTGTGTTATATCGAAACATGTTGCAGCGTTCGACACTATATAAAACTTTAAACAAAGTTTTTACAATACCTTGTTTCAATAAAAAACAAACAAACTTATAAGTTTGGTGGGAATAAACTTTTAAACTAAAACCCGAATTGTGTTTACCTTATAACTTTTTAAACAGTTTTTAACGCCCCTTGACTTTAAACTAGCTATTCTAAAATACAAAAGAAAATAATAAATTTTAAAAGAGATCTTAGAGAGTATTTGCTGTATAAAAATATTTTGCTTTTATAATAATAAATAGTCCTTATACCAAAATATAAAATCTAATTATTTTGCCATAGTTAAAATATATTGTTTTACATTTAGTTTTTTTTTCAGATAAATGTCTTTGTGTGCAGAAATGTCTTTGATTTTTTCCGACAGGTAAGTCGACTTAAAAAAAACCTTTTAGGTATCTAACAATACCACTTATGTGTATGGATTACACTTCCAACTATTTGAGCGTATTGCTACTTTAAGTCACGTTACACATGAGACGTACAAATGCCCTACGCCTGACGAAAAATGTTGCATTAAAGGTAATTTAATCTAAAGCCACGTCCAGACTTTCAACAATTCGCCAAACATCTGTCCAAACAAACCAACCTATTTGCGTGCTTCTTTGACGCCAAAAACCAACAAGCTCTGAATCACCGCAAAATCATATGCCAAGTCCTTGAAACGACGTGAATTTCGTCCACGTCGACGTCTGCGCTTTGTGGGGGTATGTGGCGCGCTATTCGGCGCGGCAAATGGTTGCAAATCTGGACGGAGCATAACGCTTGCGCGCCGCTTCTGCTTGTGAAAGGTTACACTACTTTCAATACCTTTGCTTGCAATGCATTAAGGGCCCCACAGACTACGGTCTTATACGACATACTTGCACGACGTACATGTCGGTTCGTATAAAAATGAAAGTAAAACGGAAGTGTGTGGCCGTTTCGGACTGTCGCACAAGACCGATAAAAGTATTCTGATTTCGTTGATATAAGTCCGTGCATGGGCTTGTACGACCGACATGTACGTTGTGCAAGTATGTCGGACAAGACCGTAGTCTGTGGGGCCCTTTAAGCGTAGGGCGTAGGGCGTTTGTACGTCTCTTGTGTAACGGGACATAGATACTACTAGGCATACCATTTATTATTTTTTGTTTAACTTAAACTAAAAGTGTGTATACCGTATTTGATTTAATAAAACAAAGTTAATCTTGGAAACTTTTTTGAAATTTCAAAGTTCTAGTAACTTTTTTATTTTTGTTTTTCTAAAAAACATTTCCGATAGTAAACTCCGCAAATGCCTAGATTCACAAAACACTGATTAACGTTAAATTAATCCTGGCATATACGAGACAGAGTCAAATTTATACATTTTGCATAGAAAAAATATTTTTAAAATAAAACTTCTGTCAAAAGTAAAAGAAAATATTCTGCTTAAAAATTGATAGTAATAAATATTTTCTGACCTACCCCGTATAACTATTGTATTAAAGTAGATAAACTGTTAAATATTCTTTATTCCCGTTAATTTTCGAGAAAATATTTAAATATTTGTTATTCCTTAAGTGACCTAAATACGACACACCGACACTTAGGCTACTGCCACGATACCAAACGTCAGCGGCCAGCGGAGAATGAATAGTGTGAGAACGCTGCCTTTGATCTTTTTGGTAGCATATAAAAATGTATTTTTAAATCAGGCGGCTGCAAAATACATACGTGATCCAAAAAGTCCCGCCGCTGCCCCTCAAAATGAACACATAATATGCACGTTAAAAATTGGGTATAAACGGAAACACAAACACACAATTACAAAAATAAAATACACACAATTACAAAATAAAATAAAATTTAAAAGGATGAATTACCTATATGAAAAAATATAATATTTTAACGGTACATTTACTACCTTGATTGTTCAAACAACCAGCATAGGTTAATATCTTTTAATTACTAGAGACAGCTTTATCGCACCAATAACATCCGTCAGAAAGCAAAAAAATAAGTCTTGTACCTTTTTCTCTCGCCCTCCTGACTTGGTTTTGTTACCACCGTAATTCACCCTTTCGAATAATTTTTTTCACGACCGGTAAAAAATCGCAGTTTTTTAATAGTTAACATGAAGATAAAGTACTTCATTCTAGTACACTACATGAAGTGTTATAAAAATAACTTTTTTAATACTTCGAAGCTTTTTTTTCACACTTTACATTAGTGTTTTGTCTCCATGCCTACTACAATATACTTAAATATCAATTTCAATGTAACAGTAAATGCGACCTCAACTGAACCAAACGGTAATGTTACCTTTGACTTCGTCATTATTTCTTTTAGTTCATGTGTCACTAGTTTTAAAATTTGTCAGTTTGCAAATAAACTTAATAGAAATTATTGGAAATTAATAGTAATTATGACTTTGAATAACAAATAAATTAAAAACGAATTTATACTGTTTTAGTATTATTTCTACAAAAGGTGAGTAAATACAATTTTCTAAAATTAAATGATAAATGCATAGTTATGAAAATGATAATTGTCCCTTAAAAATAAGGAGGCTAAGATTTTTTGTTGCAATATAATAACTGTGCTGCAAAAATTAAAATTAATAAGTTTAGATAAATAAAACATGTATAAAATGGTATTTTGGGAAATTTTCATACGGTGGTGGAAAAAATATAGTATGTAACACATGCAAAAAGTGTCTTTTTTACTCATGGGATTGCCGCACTCGCCTCACGGCTCGTGCTGTTAAACTTCCCATTCGTTAACAAAAGTATTCACTTGTTACATAAATTACTATTCTTAAACAAAATATCTTGGATTAAAATGATGTCAGGGTATATGGTTCTAAAAATTTTTTACCTTATTTATTTTGTGTATAGTACACCCTTTTCTTTTTTCTTACAGCTAAACCTTTAAACCTGTATTCTTTTAAACTGCAATATTTCAATTAAGTTAGGGATATTATACTTAGTTTGTGGAGAATACGTGGCCAGGTCATGTGCAACGTAATGCTATGTTTATGAGCGAGCGTGCAGCTTTATGACGTTAAAAGGATATGAATGGAAATTTAATATCTTTACCGCGATAATAAAACAAGTTTTTCACTTTAAAAGTTTTTAGAAGTAATTTAAATTTTTAGTTAAAAAAATGTATTAAATCAACTATTATTACAAAGATAAACTTAAATAATTTTTGATTAGTTAATAGTCTCCAAGGTTAATACCTAAAATTTCTTTATTATCGCTTATCATGTTATTAATTAAAAAAATAAGATTATAAGGATAACTAAAAACAGAATTAGATTAGACCCATGTTTATATGGACTTTTTTTATAAAATAAACTTTTAAAGTGACCCTCTAATTTTTACAGCATTTAAGGAACATCCTGTAATTTGGGTGTTTGGAAAAAAATAATATAAACATATGTCTTAAATATTTACCTTTCAAAACTACAAAGTGTTTTTACCGTACAAGAAAAAAATATTTTTTTAGTGTCGTCCGTGAGTGATTAACTGAAAATATTTTTTTCCTAGAAAAAATATATGCTGCTGTTTTTTTTAATAATATATGTTTTTAGATTTCCGTTAAGACTGAAACACAATTGGTTTCTTGATTTTTTTATTTGATGTATGGTATTTGCGTAAATTTATAAAAACCATTTCTCGACATGGTTAAGTTGCTTTATCTATGTCGCAGTCATATGGTAATTTTAGGAAATTGCCTTATTTCTAGGCAAATGCTTTCTGCCTGTGCAAATTTATAAAATAATTTCTATTTAAAAGTCATTTACCTAGAAAAATGGCATTTGCCGTGGTTCTTGTTAGGCAAATGACTGTATATTTAATAACATATTAAGTGTGTTTTGCAGACTACAGTAAAAAGCACAAGCGCGTGTTATTTAATTGTTCTGAAGCGCTATAGACGGTCAAGTAAAACTATTACATTGGTGGGTCATGGTTTGTTGTGGTTAGTTTTTTTTTGTTTTAATTTGCTTTATTCAGGAAATTTAATTTAATACTTACTAACTATTAGGCTATTGATTCTGTACTTTAAAAGAAACTACAACGTTAAAGGGGTTTTATAATTTCTATATGATCAATGGACCCCCAACCATTAAAAAACCACGCAGTGCTACCATTTAAAGGGGTGCGTTTTTGAGAACGGGGTGAAAACAGCCCCCTCAAAAACTTTTGAGGTTAGGTCAAAAACTACGCACTTTTTTAAGTGGTACAGTAGCAACAGAAAAGTTGTAGGAAATTAAATTATTTATCGAAATAGCTCTTACCGAATTAAAAAAAAGTTATTTGTGACAAAAATATGCTCAAAAAAACGAAGCAACAAAAAACACGGAAAGACGCGTTTTTATATTTTTTGTATTTTGCCCTGTAACTTTTTCTATGGAGACTTAGGTATAGGCATTGGTTTATAGAAACAAATCCTCCGTCCTTCCTTTACGAAATGACGCTAGGTAGAAGTCTTTAGATTCATAGTATTCGAGAAACGATTTTTTAAAGTTTGCCAATCACAATCATTTTTAGGCAATTTTACCTATTTTTCGCAAACAATGTTCTGTAACTCTTTTCTACGCAGTTTTAGGTATAGTCAATAGGATACTCAGTTGAAAGGGAAAACAATTATCTTTAAAACGGTTTACTGTTAGAGGCTCTAAGACAATTTATAAGTAAGATATGGTTCTTTAAGCCTTCCTACTTTCAACGATTTTTAACCTTTACCTATATTTTTTAATTTCTAGTTATAACTTTTTTTCTTCTACATATAGGTATATGTGATGTAAAAAAGAAAGCCTATTTCCTTATCTTTAGAATGGTTTATTGTTAAAAAGGCTGAGGTTAATTCTAAACAAAATATGGTTAGTCAAAGTGTCATACTGCAACGATTTTTGATAATTTTTACGTACATTTTCTAAACTTCTCGTTATTACTTTTTTCTTTGTGCACTGGGGTATATATGTTGCTAAATAAAAATAAAAGCTTATTTGTTTACCTAATTTAGTCACAATTAAAAAAATTATAATTTCAACATCTATTTCTTCCTCAGCTTAACTATCTTCTTCTAAAATCTCAGTTTTATCAGAGTTCTAGCAATTGATACCTAAGCACTCATTGCAGAACATGGAACAATTAATACCTAACTTTCTGCAACCACAGTTTCTTGTACATCCTTTCATACATCGAAAGGCTATTTTTTCAAACAAAACTTGTAGCGTAGAGCTTTGAAGTAAATATTGGAATTAATTCATATCTTGAATTTTTATATTCATATGTGACTAAAAAATAGTAACCTTGGCTGAAGAGTCATATTTAAAAATCGGGATTGTCGAAATCATATACAAATTATAGGCTTTATGCATATTTAAAGGACGGCCGTGGGTAATGAGCGTGGGTAATGAGCCGTGGGTAATAAGTCATATTACCTGTTTGAAATTACATTAATAATGTATACATTATTAAACCGTCGTAGAAAAAAATACAAATAAAAATTACGTTAAAATTAACAAAAATCGTTGCAGTATGACACTTTGACTAACCATATTTTGCTTAAAATTAACTTCAGCATTTTTGACAATATACCATTTTAAAGATAAAAAAATAGGCTTTTTTTTGATTTGCATCATATAACCTATACATAGACGCACAAATAAAAAGTTATAACAAGAAATTAAGAAGATATACGTAAAGATTAGGAAAACTTGTTGCAAGTAGAAAAACTTGAAGAACCATATCTTACTTATAAATAGTCTTAGAGCCTCTTACAATAGACCATATTAAAGCTAATTGTTTTCTTTTACCTGAATATTCTATTGCCTAACCGCGTAGAAAAGGTTACAGAACCTTGTTTGCGAAAAAATAGGTAAAATTTCCAAAAATGATACAGTGTAAGCCAAATTAAACTTTACACTTTTTAACTAATAATAACTTTTTATCTGTTGCGCCCATTTTATTCATTTTTAAGGAACTAATAGGTAGATATGTTTTCCCTAGGTTCGCCAATTTTGGTAAAATAGATTTAAACAGGACTGGACTTACGGGAGTTGTTCTAAAGTGATGCATAAAACTTTGTTGCAAAAGTTTAAATTTTATCTACCATTAGGCTAATACGTTTATTTTTAAATTATTTTCTATTAGGTTTGGTCAGCATCCAACTCAGTTACCATGGTTACGTCATACATTTTTGATTTTTAAAGGATACTAAAAAAGTTCTTTTAAAAATCGGGACAAATGCATGCTTTATGGGGAGGATTATTTATAAAAAATAATAATAATTTTTATATCCTTAAATTGTTGACAAATTTGCTTTTACTGAATTATTTTTTATAGTTTGTCTACAAAAAACGTATTAGCCTAATGGTAGCTATTAAATCAAATTTATTTTGCAACGAGGTTAAAAATAGAGTATTTTGGAAAACGTTTCGTAAGACCTGTCTAAATCTATTTGACCAAAATTGGCAAACCTAGCGAAAAAATATCAACGCGGAACAGATTAAAAGTTATCATTGGTTAAAAAGTGTGCAAGTTTAATTTTGCCCACCCTGTATATAACTTACTAATATTATACCTAATCAGGAAGTGAAACTGTCACGGAGCACACTGAATTTTTTTCCATTTTAAGACCGTGTAGTGCCGAAGGTAAGACGTTTAGGATCTAGATTTATATAAAGTTTTTTTGTTTTTCGTTGGAGAACCACATTTTACAGTTTATCGTTCGATTCACTGGACACTTTGTGTATAAATTAACGCTATCGTGGTAACGCATGAAATTTATTGGTCTCGTTCCCTTACTCTAAAAGATAACTTTGCACAGGCGGCCATTTTTTAGTGATATATATTTAATTGGCGGTAATATTGGTAATATGGTAAATGTAAAAATAAAGCATTTATTTCAAAGCATAAATTTAATAACTACTGATACTTATCGAGTACATTTTAGTTTGGCTTAAGCTATATGGCTAAAAGCATAGGCTAAAATCTGCTGGTTTTATATTTGGTTTTACCCACAAAATGTTTTGTTATGTTAGTAATGCTCAGTGGGGGTCAGGGTGATTCTTAACATATACGCATTAACTTGCATAATTATTTTTAAGGACAAACAGTGACGGAATATTTAGGAGAAAGTTAGTGAAATGTTTTTAGTTAAGGACATAACTAAAGTTGACATTTTAATTTAAACAGAAAAAGTATAATTTTAGGGACAAATAGTGATTAATAATAGAAATAAAGTACCAATCTATTGTGTGTTTCAGAAATAATATGGTAATAATTACTATAAGCCCCAGTTGTTATTCTCTTCGCGTAAAAATATAATTACACCTGGTATAACGCACTAATAAGAATACCAAATATTATCATCATGACTGGTTTATTGTTTTTTTATAGAAACAAAAAATTTAGCCCATTAATCTTACAAAGCTGTGTAAAATATATACCAAATTATTTCTAAAACAAAAAATAGTTTACTCCGTATTATTATCTGTCTTCCTTTTTTTTTATCTTTATGACATCTCACGAAGGCTTATGCCTAAATACTGTGAGTGCCGGGTTACTGGATGTTTAACCCATTATTGTCGTGTTCCGTCAACGTTATCCAAGCACTGAAGCATGCAGTTTTGCATTTCACAGCATATTTTAGACAACGCGGTAGTGCCACCACGGTCGTTATTTTTAAATAACTACTACCTAGAAATGGCAGAATACTACATAGTGGTTTGCCATTGCCAACTGTGAGGTGACGAGCAATGAAAAATCCGATGTCCGACTTCGAGATTCGAACCCGGATCGCGGCGGTGAGAGGCTGACACGCTAGCCACTGCACCACTGCTCGCCACAATCCTATCCTATTGCGCAATATTTAATTTATTTAAAATTATTTATTAGATCACCAAATATTTTACTTATGTTTTTTTCTTTATTATTAGTCATTGTCCTTAGTAATAATCTTACTTTTTAACTATTTTAGCGGTCATGTGTATTCTCAAGCAATAATTTAGATTATCAATTTTAATATATTTATGGTATATTTACAGTGGTTTAGTCCAAGGTTAATTTATGTTTACTTGGAATAGGTTGCGACACATCCTCAACTTTAGGCGGCTCGAGTTCGGGGACGCAAGGAAAAGCACTGTACCGGGAAAAGTTGGCAAGACTGGGTAAAGTCAATATATTTTGACAGCTGATGATTAATTCAGTAGCGTGTAGAATTTGTGCTTTTTGTTTTGCATTGTTTTTAAAGTGATATTTGTGAAAACATGTGATCTCAAAGTTTTTTTATTTAAAGTCGAAGATGTTGCGACTTAATAAAAATTAAAAAGTGTTTTGTAAACGGTTATTCTAATAATACTATAAACTGCATTTCTCCGGCACTGATGAACATGACCGAAAAATGGCCACTGTGACGTCAACACACGTCAAACCAATATGGCCGTATGTCGCGACCCTATATATACAGAAATACTCTGGTTTAGTCTAAGTTTAGATTAGGTTAGTTTATTATTTATGTTATTACATCTAGGGATGCGCGATGTTTATCGATGGTAGAAAAATATTTTTACCTAAATTAAATTCTTCTTAAAAAAGTGTTCTAATCATGTAGTACTCTTTAATCGTAAAATTGGTAGTTTGCGAGCTACAGGCAAAAGTTAAAAATGCACCATTTTGGTTTTCTTAATAATTTTACAAACCATAAAAGATAAATAAAATCTGAAAGCAGACGTAATTTTGCAATTAAATTGTCTAAAACTTTTCTAATTTAACCAACACTGTAGCTCTAATGGTTTCCGAGTTACCAATACATGTAGGCCCAATTTGGGACACACTGCATAGCCACCTAAATAAAACATAGAATGGTTAATAGTCAGGGTTTCGAGTAATTTTATAAATCCACAAAACGTAAGTTTTAAGTTATTTACGACTGAGCTGCAGGCACAACAAATCCGACTATGTACATTTTTCTTCACTGCAGATTTTTTGCGAAATCCATGATAATATTATACTCACTAAAACACTACTATAACGTGCGCCGTAGATGTTAAACTTATACTACAAGTAAACATCTACACGTGCTTTCGATTTTTCGTACAATTCATAATTTTCTTATTCTTTATATCATTTTACCCCCCTCCCCCCGGGCTATTCGCTTGCGACGCCCCTGGACAAAACAATGAATACATATTTTTGTGCTTAGGATGGATGGTTGAAAGATAACGTGTTGTCGCTATTTAGCAGTGTCTAGTGTTTGGCGATGCACTACCGTAAAGGAATCAAAAAATTAAACCCTAAATATTTTTTAATTTCTGAAAGTTTGTGTAATTATTAAAAACCTATAAAAATGCGTTTTTAAATTATTTTATTTATAAAAAATACAGTACTGGATGAGATGAAAAAATATTCATTCAATTCGTTCAATGAAACTAGTTTAATTGTTTAGGGCTAAACAACCTAAAATACAAATTTAAAAATAATTATGTCCAAAACTATGTTATTTTTTTACATAAAGTATAACGATAAAAATCCTATATAAAGGTCTTTTTACAAATGTCATAGTCAACTATGGTTTCCATTTAAAAAATGCAAGTTTTTGTCGTAGCTTAAAAACGAGGTATTACATTAAATATCGTATTTTGCATTTTTATTAAGAAAACTATTATCTACAAGATTTCTTTAAACTTTTTTTCTATTTTAAGTATAACTGAGCTGCAGAAAGAAGAAAATTTATAAAAAAACGGGTTTTTCAAAATATCTAGTAAAACATGACTTTTATGGATAAAACAAAAAGTTATTTCAACTAAGCCCTAAAAACTACAATTATTCTTTTCCCATTAAACCAACTTTGTAGCTGCAGCGGTTTTCGATCTGTACTAAACATCGAAAAGACTTACCCTGTATATTATAATAATAATAAATATTATTTTTTAATTACATTTATAACAAGTTAGTTGATTATTATATTTAAAAAATAAATAAATGAAAAGAAATAAAACATATTTTATTTTAACTTTTATTAAAATCACTGGCTTAAATATAGCAATATTGCACTTAATATTACAAAATCCCTGTTCACAATGGGAGTTTTCCCGGAAATATGTTAATAAACTCAATTGTGGTAATATTTAACGAGCTACCTGCTACCGAATAGGGAAATTTGCATATTAAGTGTTTTCGCCTCGCTGAACACATTGACACTTTTTCCCCTGCTGCATGACAATCGCATTTTAAAATAAATAGATATCATTCTTCTTTGGTCCCATATGTAATATTATAAAGAAAAACATTTATTAACAATAAATGTTTATAAAAAGCAAATGTAAAAATAATTAGAAATAAAATAAGAAAATAAACTATCTACTATGTTACACAGGGTGGGCCAAATTAAACTTGCACACTTTTTAAATAACAAACTTTTTTATCTGTTGCGCCCATCTTTTTTATTTTTACACTGGCTAATAGGTAAATATGTTTTGTTCAGGTTTGTTAATTTTGGTCAAATAGAGTTAGTCAGGATCGGACTTAAGGGACTTTTTCCAAAATGATGCATTTAACCTCGTTGCAAAAGAAATCGGATTTGGCTAAATAGGAGCTAATACGTTTTTCTTGTAGACAAACTATGGCAAATGATTTAATTAAAGTGAATCTGTGAATAATTTAAGGATTTAGGAAAAATGATTATTCTTAATAAATGATGCGCCTCAAAAATCATGCATTTCTCTCCATTTTAACAGGGAACTTTCTTTTAGTGTTTTTGAAACTTAAAAATGTGAGATTACTATGGTACCTAAGTTGGATGCTGACACAACTTAACAGTAAATTAATTAAAATTAAACGTGTTAGCCTAACTGGAGACAAATTCGATTTCCTTTTCAACGAAGTTAAATGCATTATTAGGGAAAAACTCCCGTAATTCCGGTCCTGACTAAATCTATTTGACCAAAATTGACAAACCTAGAAAAACATATTAACCTATTAGCCCGGTAAAAATAAAAAGATAGGCGCAACAGATAAAAAGTTATCATTGGTTAAAAAGTGTGCAAGTTTAATTTGGCCCACACTGTATTTTATTCGCTGTCATTTTTTTCTGTCTTTTAATTTATTTATTTATTTTAATAGCACGTCTATTTCTTGGGGTGATTAAAATGAAATAAGATTAGCCCAATAATTGTTAAGGTTTGTTTATTATTCCAGTGGCAAAGTGAAAGTAAGAAATTAAAAATTTTTATAGTTAAAGTCTTGCTTTGGAAAATGATTTAGTTAAAGCGAATCTGTAAATAATTTGAGGATTTAGAAATAATGATTATTCTTGATAAATGATGCGCCTCAAAAATTATGCATTTCTCTCCATTTTAACAGGGAACTATCTTTTAGTGTTTTTTGAAACTCAAAAATGTGAGGTTACCATGGTTCCTAAGTTGAATGCTGACACAACTTAACAGTAAATTAATTAAAATTAAACGTGTTAGCCTAATTGGAGATAAATTCGATTTCCTTATGCAACGAAGTTAAATGCATTATTTGTGAAAAACTCCTAGTAAGTCCGGTCCTGAATAAATCTATTTGACCAAAATTGACAGAATCCTAGAAAAAACATACTAACCTATTAGCCCTGTAAAAATAAAAAGATAGGACGCAACAGATAAAAAGTTATCATTGGTTAAAAAGTGTGCTAGTTTAATTTGGCCCACACTGTATTGTATCCGCTGTCATTTTTTTCTGTCTGTACGATTTATTTATTTATTTAAATAGCGCGTCTATTTCTTAGGGTGATTAAAAATTAAATAAGATTTACCCAATAATTATTAAGGTTTGTTTGTTATTCCAGTGGCAGAGTGAAAGTAAGAAATTAAATATTTTTATAGTTAAAGTCTTGCTTTTACTTAAGCTTTACGAATTTCCAGGAGCATCTGGCACATCTGTCTTTCGACACTAAAACAGAGGACAGTCTGTATATACAGGGTGAGTTTTTTTTCGATGTTAATTGATGGGATCTTAGAAACCGCTGCAGTTACAGAGATGGTTAAATGGAGAAAGAATTGCAGTGTTTAGAGCATTAGTTTAAATAACTTTTTGTTTCTTCCAATCAAATCATACTGGATATTTAAAAAAAACTTTTTTTTCAAAATTGTTTTTCTTTTTAAGTCAGTTAATATTTGGAATAAAAAAAGTGTAAAAAGATAACTTGCAGATAATTATCATTCTAATTAAAAGTATAATCCGATTTTAAATGTAGTAATCCGTTTTTGAGCTACGACATAAAGTTATTTTTTTAATGGAAACCATAGTTGGCTATGATATTTTTTAAAAGACCTTTTTATAAGCTCTCTAACGATGTATAGCAAGATATACTTTAAATAAAAAGAATTTTGAAAGTTCTGGACATACTAATTTTTAAATTTGTGTGTTTTTCTAGTTGGCCGCGAAAAAAGTGAACTAGTACTTTGAGATTTCTTTTTTTTTGACAGCCTTTTCAATAAATATTTTAACTCTTATATGCTTGTGATACTTAGTTTCCGTAAGAATAATTATTTATAATTATAACGTATAAGATTTGAGTCCATAAGGAAATTTGGTTTTAAAAGATATAGCATGGGTATAAGAAATAATAGTGAAATTTTTCATATTTTTTGGATAGTAATATTCCTCTTTTAAAGCACTATTTTAATTATTATGGTACTACTCCTTCCCATTCACACATCATTTATTCCATAACTTGGATGGTTGCAGCTTGGTCCGTTGGTTCACCCTCGAGCAGAACACCGTATGCGGTTGCCCAAAACCTACAACGGCCCATCCAAGTTATGGCCGCGCTCCATGCTGCCTAACTCCGGTGATCGACGCTGCCGATACAACCCGAGTAGCCATAAGCGCGACTTAATTATTAGGTTTGTTCCAGCTGTTGTGTCCATGTTGGAAACATGTTAGCAACAATCGTAAAACGCAGAAATTGTTACAAACATTAGTCAGAAATGTTGGCAACAATTTTCTGATGGAACGAAAAATAAACAAGCGTGCATACTGCTTTATACGTCAATATAAGAAAGGTTATGTTAAAAATTTATCAGTAATGTTTGAAGAAAGTTTGCAAACTTTTGAAAAAGTTTCCAACATTTTAAAACTACTGCTGGAACAACAAACAAATGTATAATGTTACAAACATGGCACTGCTGGAACGACAAATTTGACGTGCGCAGAATCCGAACGGTTGCAAACATTTCTGACAGCCTGCTGGAACAAACCTATTATAGTAGTAAAATTAATTCCTACCGTTAATTGTTAGTTTTAGTTATTTATTTTAAACAATTTGGGTTGTTTTTTAAAATTTAACAAATTTATAGAATATTAATATTATATATTTTAAAAACTTATTATTTTTTAAGTTAAGTGACTAAAATTATTAATTAAAAAGTTTTTTTAATAAATGACTTAAAACACCAACTATGGTTCTTATTTTAAAAAATGCAAGTTTTTGTCGTAGCTTAAAAATGAACTTCTATATTAAATATCGGATTTTACCTTTTTATTGAAAAGATAAATATTTAAAAGTTTCCTATTAATAAAAAAACGGTTTTTTAAATTATCCAGTTAATTCATACCTTTTTGGGAAAAACAAATAGTGATTTAAACTTAGCCCTAAAATCTGCAATTCTTTCCCCATTTACCCATCCCTATAGCAGTAGCGGTTTCTGAGATCCCTTCACTAAACATCGAAAAAAACTCACCCGGTATAAGTATAACATCAGCATTACTCGAAAATCGAAGAAAAAATTCAAATACCAGCAATATTAATGTAAAATTAAATGTTAAGTTATCGACATTAAGGATTTTTTACTTTAGGATATCGGTAGTAATTGATTTCAGTAATAATTATTTTTAGTATAAAGGAAAAATGTCGCTAGAAGTAATGGTCTTAAAAGTGTTATTTAATAAAATGGTTTGTCTTTTTAAAAAACAAGTAAAATGGAAGTGTCTATTTTATCATAAAAGTGTCAGTTGCAAAATTACGTTGTCGAAAAAAACCCATATAATCCCATAAAACCGATAGAAACCATTACAATCTACAAACCACAATAGGAATAACAGATTCTAAGGATTTCTATCAGTCTATAGGATTGTATTGTTTTTTTTTGACAGGGCAATCCACCCAGCAAATTATAAACAATTAAAACATTTTTGAGCTAGTGAGAAAATTAATGCATGTTTGGAAGGACATTTCGAGCATAGGAATTTTCTATTAGAAGGTAAATTAACCCCTATTTAATTATTTCTTTCTTGCTACAATTTGTTTTTGGTATAAGGCTTTCGATACATTTCTCGGTAATTATTGTTTCCCTGTTGGAAACCACGCCTAGTTTGATGTTTCTTGGCACACAGGGGTTTTTGGAGCGCCGATTACAAGTCTAAAAGATTTTTTGGTAAAGATATTCATCATTCATCCTAAATAAAAAAACTAATCCTAATTAACCATGTTTTTCCTTTTTTGTACCCAATTTTTGAGCTTTCTGCTAAATTGGAACTCAGATCTGGGAAAAGAGAAGATTTCAGGTAATAAATTTAAAATTTGACAACGCGCTTTACAAAAAATAAAAAACTGAGGACCTCAGTGATGCTTTTAATGTATTTTTTTCTTTCTAAATACGAATTCGTGGTTAAAATTTTGCCATTAGGTAACAATGTTTTTCTTGTCTAAAGAAAACGAACAAATTCGCAATATTAATGTTTTTTAGCGATTTTATGAAAAAAAAGGAAAATACAAATCTGATGATTTGCTCATAAAAATATATCCTATTATATCAAATGTGGTATTTTTTTGCGGTTTTAAGGGAGACCTTTGATAAAATACGCTTGGTGTTTCAAAAACGAAAAACAGCATTGTGTTATAACCTCGAAATTGTACGACCAGACTTGATCTAACTCTTTTAGTTCTTTTCATACCCTGCAAGGTCAACGAAAAGGCGCCGCCCTGTACATTAACAAAGAAAAAACAAAAAAATGTATATCAAAATACGATAAATTATAATAATATTATTACCAAAAACTATTATCTTTTTGATTTTAAATTTATAATACTAAACACAAAATATAAGCATAAGGAAATACCACATACTTTTGGAATAAGGTCGTTGTCACGATGACAATAAAATTACTAATTTTTAAAATAAACCCTTTATTATTCGACATATTTTTTTAAGGTTATCAATTAAAATTTAAATTCACATTTTTAAAAATCTAAATTTTAAATATAATTAACCTTTAGGTGTTTTTTTTGTGGATAAAGAGCTGTTTATTTTTAACTTTAATTTTATTTATAAATTAACTTAACAAAAAAATTACGATTTTAAGTTCGGTTTAGTTTACTACTTTATTTAAAATAGAATTGTTATGTATCTCGGCAAAGAGTGCCAATATGCTTAGCGAGGCAAAAACACTTAAAATGCAAATATTCCTATTTGGTAGCGAATATCTCGTTAAATATTGCCAAAATTGAGTTTATTAACAAATTTTGTGAAAACTTTATTTTGCATAGAATAATAACTTTGTCTCTTTTACGCTTGTAGAAAAAATATTAATCCCATTTCTTGCGGAAAGTAACTTTCCCGTTCTTAATTGCTCGGCAGTTTGCGTGCGGAAAAGTATAACTTTCCGTACTTGTTAGGAAAATTACAAGTTTTAAGGTATTTTAAAAATTCTTAGGCATAAAAATCATAATTTATTAATTTTTTTTATAAAAGTTTTTACCGTTAATATACATATATTATTTTTATATCAGATGTAAAAAAGTTTAAAAAAATCTATAAAAAGAAAAAAGAGAAACTCCGTACAGCTTGAAATTTCCTTGCACTGCAAGGTCGTATCTAGCGAACACTGTTCGATCGGGGGATGCAGATTTTTACACAAGCCGAAGGTATTTCTTTCAGAGCTAATTGTTATCACCAATCGCAGACCGGTTTTAAACTATTTTGTTGGTATTGTTGTAGAGAATTAAATTTTATGTTTAAATTTAAAGTTAAAGCAATCAAGTACCTAATCGCAAAAATTGTTGGCATTTTTATGGTTTAAATTAAAAATTAATTGGCGGCCCTAAAAAGCAAAATTTAAAACAATTTTTGATTTTGAGAAAAAAATATGAAACCAGACTTAGTCATCCTATAAAATAACCACACAGCATAAAATAAAATCCAAAATTACAAAATTGACAATTTCGACCTTAGTAAATCGGAAAAGTGCCAATTTTTGATGAAATACACAAATGGCTATTTATTTTAAGGCAAACATTTGTTTTATTTTTATTTTTATATCATATTTTCTATGGGTATCTAGTTTTTAAAATAAATTAAAGTAGCTTTTATATTTTTTCTTCAAAACCAGGGCAGATACAATGAAAATATAAGGAAATAAAAAGTTAAATTGTTAATTGCTTAATCAGAAATTTTTTTATAAAAAGTCAGTGGCGTACTTTTTTTTGACAATAATATTGCCTGTGGTGCCCACTGAGACGCCACTTGACCCAATAATACTAATCCAGGCAAAGATTAACAAGCGTCTCATTAAATTAAATAGGTGGCTCAAATTTTTATTAATTTAAATCGCTTAAAGGGTTTCTTAGATATTTAAAAGACACCGACCTTTTTTTGAACATTTTTACGCCCTGTATCTCAGAATGAAAGGAAGTCCGGACATATGTAAATGGGAACTTTTTTCATAGGAAGACATAAGAAGGTACCCCATTAAGTTTTGTACCGTAGTTATGATACACTATGTATACAGGAACACAAGCATCACGCCACAAGGATTTATCAGGGCGACTTTTCTCATTAACATAACAGGCTTAAACCATGAAGAGAAGTTAGGGTTAGGAAGGAAAGAAGTGAAAAATATTTAAACTAAATAATTAACTTTAAAGGTTTTAAAATAATTTTAGCTAAGAAGTCTATAAGAGCGGCATATATTTTTATATATTGTAAAAATAAAAGATCTAAAGTAATAAATGTAGTATTAGTTTTACATTTTAATACTGAAGTCTAAACTTTACATTTTAATACTAAAGTTTAAACAAGTGTATCAATATGCTCAGCATATTCTTGACATTTAAAAATACATAATGCATGTTACTTCTGACTTGACATTCTTTACATTTGTCCGAGGATAGTACGTTAATTTTATTAAATAGACAAATTTGCTTTATTTATTATTCATATATTTTACCGAGCTCAGGTGAAAGTTAACGATTTTTTATAAAAACGCAATTCCACTTGTGTACTGCTAATTAAACTTAAATAAAAAATATACAATTAAGTTTAAAACTTATTTTTTAGCATATTCTGCTATTTTAAATTAAATATCCCTCCTTTTATGTTTGTGATAGATTAACAACTAGCCACTTTCAGCAACTCTATTAAAAAATTAACGACTTTATTGATGTGACATTGTATGGCTAAAAGCTTCAGCAAGCTAATGAAATGCAGTAAACAGTTTTTAGCCATCAGAAAGAGTATTTTTGCCGTTTAGAACTTTGTAATGGAAAAGTTATAAATGAGGGCTGTAAATTTTTAACCTAATAACGGTTTTTGTGTTATGGTTTTAAATGTGGTCGTATTTTTTGTTTATTAAATATCCTTTACTAAAAATAGTTATTAAATAGTATATTTCCTAACTAGTGCTAAAGTGTTACTTTTCCGCACGCGACTGCAGTTGACAGAACGACGCGTAGCGGAGTTCGGTCAAGCAGAAAAGGCACTTTCGCACACACGTGTATTTTTTCTACGAGCGTAAGGAAAACATAAAAACTAAAATTTTATTTATTTATTTTTGATTTTAACACAATGCTACCTAATACCTTACCATACCAAAGCAAAATTTTCTTTTAAATATAAAGTACATGAAAATCCTTCATTGCGACTTACTAATATTTGGTTTCAAATTTTTGTACTTTTGCGCCCTAGTACGGAAGGGTGACATATATACAAAACTAAATTGCGTGCGGAAAAGTGCTGCTTTCCATACGCTAATAGAAAAAACTGTTTACGTGATTTTTTTAAATTATTATCTTTAACTAGTCTCGTTATTCACAATAAAAATTAAAATAACAATGTGTATCTAATTTATTAGAAAAAAATAGGACATACCTACTTTCTTTCTATAAAATAGGTCAATGGGTATTTAGAGATAACCTAAATTAAATTATTTTTTCGTAGCAGAAATAATGGCCGTACCTGGTTTTCTTTAAAGGGAATCTCGCATTAACATTCTGATATTAAACACCTTGCTGTGGATGTCATTGTGTATATGTCGCAGGCAAATGGCTTCTGCCTAGGCAAATGCCTTCTGCCTGGGCAAATGACTTTCTGAAAATAATTTCTATTTAAAAGCCATTTGCCTAGGTAAATGCATTTGCCCTGGTCTTTGTTTGGCAAATGACTGTGATATATTTGATAACATATTAGGCGTACAGTGTGTTTTACAGACTACAGTAAAAAGCAAAAGCACGTGTAATTTAATTGATTCGAAGCGCTATAGACGGTCATGAAGAACTGTCACATTGGGGCGAATATGGTTAGTTTTGATTAGTTAAATCTTTTTTTGGTAATTTTCTAGAAAGTTGCGAAACTCTGATTTTAATTAAATTTGGTAAACGGGGCTTTTTGGGGCGCTGAAAGGAGTTTTTGGCGGATATGTTTCGTTCTCGTGATATCCATCTTCAGACTTGAAATTTAAACTGATTTTATTTGTACTATATTCTCCCTTCTTTTTGCACACAATTCTTTATGTAAAGCCTAAGTCGCACACAATATTTGATTTTCACCTTTTAAAACACCGTTTTTACGTAGTTTTCAATATTTTTGCATTAAAGTGCATAGCTTTACTTTGAATCATTTCAATCCCAGTGTGCCATGAAGCCCTGTGTATGTATGGTTGCGGCCTAATTAAAGTAAAGCTATGCCATTTATTTCAAATAAAATGTAAAATAGGCTCAGTTTAAATTTCAAGTCAGATGATTAATATCTCGAGAACGAAATATTTCTGCCAAAAAATTCTTCCAGGTTCGTGACCAGTGCCCCAAAAAATCTCCCTATACCAAATTTCATCAAAATCGGAGGTGACGCAACTTTCTAGAAAATAACCCTTTTGTTTAATTTGCATTATCAGGAAATAAAAAAAAGATTTAACTAACCAAAACTGACCCACCCCACCCCTAATTAGACAGTAATGCATGACTGTCTAGTTATGCAAATATTTCTATTTCCATTTGCCTAGAATTGCTTAGGCTTAGAATTAAATGCTATTTGACTAGGCAAATAGTATTTGCCTGAATCAAATGGCATTTGTAAATGAAAATACACCATTTGCCCAGGCAGAAAACATTTGCCTAGGCAGAAGCCATTTGCCTAAAATAACCATTTGCCTCCGACATACAGCGTGTCTGCTTACGTTCGCACCATATGAAAAACTTCTTTATTATTAATTTTATGAGAAATCTCATTGTTTATAAAAAGTCTGCATGGTCTAAAACCTCAAATGCAACCATCAAATATTAATTTTTTGCAGTGGTATACAAGGTATGTCAAAAAATTTGAATTTTGCTCAAGAGGAAAGTAGGTACCCTTATTTTTTAAAATATCGAAAATTTTTATGGAGAAAAGATTTTTAGAATGAAAAATATCATTCAAATATGCAAAGTTGTTCATTTTCAAGAAAAACTTTTTTATCAATTTTTATGCTTTAAGGGTAAACATTTAAGTTTGTTTATTAGTGCATACTTATTTTGAAATGTAATTTGTAAAAACAGCTAAAGAACTGTCAAAAAAGCAAAAGTCACAGAAACGCTTGTTATCGCAGAAAAAATGTAAGAAAATGTTTTTTTGCAGATTTAAAAAGTATTGTTAATCCTAAACATCTTTTCCCTATATATATTTTCAATATTATAAAAAAGGTTTTTCTTGGGCAAAATTATTATTTTTTGACATACCTGGTATACCACTGCAAAAAATTAATATCTAATGATTGCATTTGAGATTTTAGATCATGCAGAACTTTTTATATAGAATAATTTTTTTCGTTAAAATAATATTAAAAAAGTTTTTCATATGGTGCGAACTTAAGTAGACACGCTGTATATAAATAATTCAAAAATACAGACCGTCCGCAAATGGGCTTTACAGCCGGATAAATAGACTTAAAAAGAAAACAGTTTTCAAAAAAGTCATTTGATTTATTTTTTGTCCTCTTGCTTAATATTATTATAAAATTCCATATACCTAACTAATTTCTGATTACACCAAAATTAGATTAATAAAAAAATTTAATACCCTATGAAAAAAATAAAATTGATAACGTCTGCCTTTTAACCTCTGAGGTTAAAAAAATATTTCGTTTAAAACTAAAAAATTAAGGTTGTTTACTATTGGAAAAAATCATGTATTTGAATTTGAATTCTACATACTACATTACGATTCATATTTTTTTAGACAACTTTGTGATTTATATTTTTTCCGCCGATCGGACAAAAATCTAGATGTTTCCAATACGTTTTATTACCTTCAAAATGCATTATTTCGGTAGGTATACCTATATGGCCGGTAATATTTTTCCGAACGCTCACTTTTTCATTTGCTTTTTATGCTTTTAATATTTTTAGTGATGAAGTTTGTCAAAGTCGAACAACAATACAATACAAGTCAATGTACCTAACACCATGGTAACGTAATATACCGAGATCAAGTCATTAAAATGTTTATATTTATAAAGCTAAAAAAATAATATTTTGTGCTATTTTAAACTAAAAATCCAAGAACTATTTTTGATTTGAGAGAAAGTAATACGTGCAAAGCCTATTTCCGAACGCTTGGTGGCTGTACTTTTTAATAGTATATTGTGTAACAGGTAGGAAACGCGATATATTTTCAGACGATGGTGAAGTTGAAGTTGTTTTCCGATTGAAATAATTTTTTATTTTCTCGGTTTGGGTAGCACAAAATATTTTTTTTAGTTTATTAAATAAAACATTTTGTAGTTTGATCTCTGTATGATACGATGCTTTTTACATTGCATTGTATTGTATTGTTGATTGACTTTAACAAACTACATCAGTATATTGAAACCATAGAAAGAAAGGAAAAGGTGAGCGTTCGGCAAAAAATTCCCGGCCATGTCGCGAGAAGTACATAGCCTAGCAAAGTCTTCCACTTACAGAAATTATGTAGTAAAAGTAAAATAACGTACTGAAAATATGTAGATTTCCGTCCGATTAGGAAACAAAATAGTCCCGGCCATGGCTGGAAATGTACATCGCTTAGCAACGCTTTATACCTACAGAAATTATACATTATAGAGATAAGAAAAATTACTTGAATTATATAGATTTTCCTCCGATCGCAGAACAAAATATTCGTGGCCATGGCTGGCAAAAAAACATAGCCTAGCAACTCCTTTAACTTACAGGAACTATGTATTTTTGAGGTAAGAAAACCTACTGAAAAGATTTAGATTTTCGTCCGATCGGGGAATAAAATATTTCTGGCCATGGCTGGCAAAAGTACATCGTATAGCAACTCCCTTTACTTACAGGAATTATATATTTTTGAGGTGAGAAAACGTACTGAAAATATTTAAATTTTCGTCCGATCGGGGAACAAAATATTCCTGGTCATGACTAAAAAGCTCCATTGCCAAGCAACGATTTCTACCTACAGGAATTATGTATTTTGGAGGTAAGACAACGTACTGTAAATATGTAGATTCCCGTCCGACCGGAAAACAAAATATTTCTGGCCATAGATGGCAAAAGTACATCGCCTAGCAACTCCTTTTACTTACAGGCATTATGTGTTATGGAGATAAGAAAACATACTAAAAATATTTAGATTTCCATCCGATCGGGGAAAAAAATATCCCTGGCCATGGCTGCAAAAGTACATCGCCTAGCAACGCTTTATACCTGCAGGAATTATGTATTATGGAGATAAGGAAACGTACTGGAAAGATATAGATTTCTGTCCGATCGGGGTAGAAAATATTCTTGGCCATGGCCGGCGAAGTACGTTGCCTATCAATGCCCTGTACCTACAGCAATAATGCATTTTAAAAGCAAAAAAACTATTTTAAATATGTAGATTTTCTTTAAATCTATTTTTTTCCATTTGTCTTCTTGTAGGAAAACCATCTAGAGCTATTGGTATCATACATAGCGAAGAAGCTTTAAAACGTTTTAAAAAAATTAAGAAAAAAGTTGGGAGTGTAACAACATCTCCAGTATATTTAACTAATTTAAAATCTGTTTTCATCAGTATTAGTGCAAAGTTGTGCCACGTCCCGCACCATACATGCATCCCAGAATTGTAATTAATTTATTATTTCAGGCGAACGTGAGTATTTATACACTACAAGGATAATTCGGTCTTTTAAAAGCTTAATTTTTGCAGAGGTGCTTGTCACGTTTTAGAGCTCTTGTAATTCCACTTTACGATTTGATTGTCCACTTTTAAATTTTTATAAAATTTCATTAAAATATCTGTTTGAATTCGTATTTTTTGTAACATGTTTTAAATTTTTGTATCGGGTGTGAAGCTATAAATTAACATATTTTTTTATCGTACAAAATAACTAACAATATCAGTAGTTTTCGAATTAGTAATTACATTTTTAATATACAGTGTGTCCAAAAACGGTAGAGCATGTATTGGGATATTGATAACTATAGATGATAGACAAATGAGGAAAGTTGTGAGCAATTTATTGGTTAATCTAATGCCGTTTTGATCACGGCTATATCTTGTTTGGTTTTTAAGTTATTAAAAAAACTATAAATGTGCATTTTCGAAAAAGTACTGATGTTGTTTTTATTTCAAATAATTTTTGGAATCTGTGAAAACATTATTGGGTGAATTTTTTAGGAAAAATGCATTTTTGTATTAAGATTTTAATTTCAACGATTCGGTTTTGAGATATCATCTTCAACTTTCGTTTTTTATGGCAGCCATTTTGTTTTTTGCACATTATTAAAAAACGTTTTTTCCCTTTAAAATTATTTATTAACGCTTTATGGGTATTTTTAATTTTTATGTCAAAAATCGTCAAAATTAATTTTTTGTCCGAATTGGCCATGACTGCAGAAGTTATTAGCTCTAGAAACAATTGCTATTTATTTTCCAATACGAACCTATGTGCAGAAAGGTAATGCAAGTTTATTTCTTAATTTTATAAACAAGAATGGAAATTTACCATCGGCACATTTGAATATGTGTAAATTATATCAAGCTGTAAACTTCCTATCAGAAATGTAGGTATATGCTCAAAAACATTATTTTAATTTTATTACCCATAGCATAACATACAAAAACCAAATTCATCATGTCTTTCAATTGGCATAAACAGTTTAAAAACCAAATTTTACTTACATAATAATCTGCTGAGAAACAGTATTATCTACACTTATTACTAACCTACTATTATAAATTATAGCATGTTTATTGCTATTTTTATTTTCATTAAATAATTACCATTTTTATTTTAAAAAACAATATTTTTAAAAAGTTTAACTTTGTGATGACAGCTCATGAATTATAAAAATCGGGTAATCTGCAAAAGATTTTTGAATGTTTGAATAACAATTCATATTATTTTTTAAAACTAAAATATTTTGTTTGGTTTTGTTCTTCTATTTGCAATTAAATTGGTACCTAATAAGAATACGAGGAGAATACATTGTTTTTTTAGAGACTAGTGTGTTGGTGTCAATTTGGAGACTAAATTAGGTTTTTGTATTTTATGGATATTAAATTTAAAAAAAAACTCTTTTTTACCACATAAAACATATTTCTGGTAAAAAGGTTACAGCTTGATATTGGTATTTAATATTTTAATGTGCCGATGCACACAAGGTAAATATCTATCTTTGTTTGGGTACATACGTTGATAAAAGTTACCAATAAACTTGCATTACCTTTCCTAACATAGGTCCTTATTGAAAATTAAAATATTAATTGATTCTAGAGCTATTGGTTTCCGTAGTCATAGCTAACTCGGACAAAATAATAATTTTATCAATTTTTGACATAAAAATCAAAAATACCTATTAAGTGTTATACATTATTTTAAAGGAAAAAAACAAATTGGCCGCCATAGGAAAAAAAAGTTGATAATTGCAACAAAAACATCAAAATTAAAATCTGAATACAGAAATGCATTGCTCTTAAAAAGTTGCTCCAATAATGATTTTACTGATTCCAAAATTATTTGAAATAAAAAAACTATACCACTTTTTCTAAAATGCACAGTTTTGGTTTTTTTAAAATAACTCAAAACCAAACAAGATACAGCCGTCAATAAAACGGAATTAAATTAAACATTGAATGGCCCACAACTTTCCCCTTTTAACTATCCTTTTATCTTTTATAGTTCCCAATATCTCAATACATTCCCTACCAATTTTGGACTCACTGTACAGGATACGACAAAAAGTAAGATTTTTTAAATGAAAAACCCTGTATATTATATATAAGACCAATAAAAAATATTTTAAAAAACTTCAAAAAATACCACATATACGTTTTGGTTGGTACGTAGTTTTAATCACTTTCATATGATATCCAAAAATTACTTTGTTATCAAAAGATCCTTACCGTGCTCAAGCATAGCACAATGAATATATGGTAGGATCTTGCGCATGACGTTTATCAGGTGTTTGCCGCCTCTGACGTAATAATATAAAAAAAGTGTAATCAGAGTTTAACCCAAAGATTTTTAAGTCCTTAATAAAACCTTACCTTATAACAATTATTTTTAAAGTACATTGTAATTTATGGGTACTTTTCACCGCTAAGGAGGAAAATATGTCTTTAAAGTATTTTATGCTAACTTGTACATAACCATTAGAAAAAAATTAGGAACACAAATTAAAAATAATAATTTGTCATTTAAGAATAGTTCACACTCACTAGAAGTTGAAAAAAATTGTTTAACAACAAAGTGCTGACATTTTTTATAGTGTACACAATTCTAATTTACAGCCATTGGATATAGCCAAACATCTTTTTAAATCATTAACTTCTTAGTTTTATTAAAAAATAATATATTTTGGTACAACATGTAAGGGCAATTAAGATTTTATACAAACAAACAATTAAAAAAATAACTCTAAAATTTTTAACACAAACTGTAACTTAATTACCCAGAATTTTTAAAATACATTTTGATGCTTGTTTAGAAAACATGTATAAATAATACAAAATGTACCAAAAATTGCAATCATGTTTAAAAGTTTAAAATTTAAAAAAATTTACTTCTTTATTTATAAAAATAAAAAAATAGGTGTATATTTGTATTGACATATAGAATAAAAAATAAATATTTAATATTATACAGTATAACGGGTAAATTTTCAAATTAATTATTTTTTATTAAATCAATTATAGCCTATGTAGAAAAAAAAGCAAAATATTCTTCAATTTTGAGAAACCGGGATAACTTTGATTTTTATTGAAAATGTGAATGTATACTGTACACCGTAGTCCTAGCAACCTTTAAAGAATAGACCACAAGCAGCTTAGAGCAATAAAATGTTCTTTTAAAAGATGGAAAAACTTAAAAATCGGTTAAAATTTTAAAAAGTTACGGGCGGTTGAATATATACAAAAAAAAACAGGGTGGCAAGGTTCATTTGTTGACCGGTTTAATATCATTATATACGTCCCATTCTGTACATTAATTTAATTTTTATTTACCTTTTAACATTTTTTGTAATATTATTTAATTAAAAAAAAAAAACTCTAAATAGGTAAGGGCTATTGTTTGCTAAAAAAAATATTTTAACACAGTGGTAGAAGATAGAGAGTTTCTAATATTAAACATAAAAGACTACAGAAACTTTTTATATATTATAGTAATGTCTAGTAAGTAACCTTTATTTTAAATTTGATTAAACTTTTTCTTAAAATGGACATATTACTTTAATTTTAAAACTAGTGGTAATTTTCCATCGACTAGGATAAATAGGAGTCACTAAAAAACTCACGGGCTATAAAATAAGAGCAGTATTTCCATTATAAAATAAAAGCTTAATTGAATTAAAAATAAGAGTAGCTTAGAATAGCAAAAGTGTGTTATATTAAGTAACTCAAGGTAGTTAAACTAAATAAAAATAAAAAAATTTGGATGTAGTTATTGAATTAGATTAGATTAGATTAGATTAGATTAGGAGGTGGATTGCATATCCTCTAGCACTGCAACCTGCTCAGGTTTATTGTGTGTCCTCCGTCCATAGGTTAGAGCACGCTATCCAAGCCGGTCTGTTTAATCAGACTCCACAAGCTTGAAACTGGCCCCTTGGTATATTTTGCCGCTTTAGGTTTTTCTTCACCCAGCCTTGCAAACCGCAGACGACAAAGGGCTTCTGCAGTAGCACCATACGTGTTCTGCGGTTTCTTCCTCCTCCTGGCAGAACCTACATAGGTTTTCTTCTGCCAGGCCCATAGTTTCCAGGTGTTTATTCAGTCTGCAATGACCTGTCAGTTGACCCACTATTATTCTTACTGCCTTCCGGTTATAATTCAGAAGGTCTTTTGTAAATTCTGGCGAGTAAGCCTTGATGAACACTTTCGCCTGACGCTGTCCTGGTGTTCTCATCCACCAGTCTTGTGATTCCCTCATAATCCATGATCTAATGGATGACCTTACCTGGCATGATGGAATACCACAGTAGGGCTAGGGACCTACCATTGTCCTGCCAGCCCCTCCTTTGCCAATTTATCAGCTTCTTCATTGCCTTCGTGGCCTTCGTGTCCTGGTACCCAGGCAATGGTTAGCTTGTTGGACGCACCCACCTCTTCTAGGGCAATTACGCAGTCCCGCACCAGCTTGGAGCTGATTTTGCATGAACTGAGTGCCCTGATGGCTGCCTGGCTGTCCGAATAGATTACTATGGTTTTATCCTCATAGCTCCTTCTGATGATTTCCCTAGCACATTGTTCTATGGCTACAATTTCGGCCTGGAACACAGTAGGGTGTTGTCCGAGACCCAAGTTTATTTTTGTCCTTGGTTTGTCCCCATATATACCTGCTCCAACTCCTTGGTCTGTTTTGGAGCCGTCTGTATACCAGATTAGGTCGGCTTTGATGGGAGGCCCAGCCACCCAGTCCTTTCTGTCTGGTATTAAAGTTTGAAAATCTTTGTTTAGCCAGTAGCTTGGTACCATTTTGTCTGAAGGCATCTCACACACTGAGTTGACTTCTTGGTCCTCCTTGAATCTCCATTGTATGGCCCTTTCCTGTCTTATGATAGGACTCTGGCCTTGTTAGAGACGGTATTGTACCGCTTTCACTTCACCCTGTATGTAGATGTGAAGTGGCGGTAGATTGAGCAGCACTTCCAGTGCTGCAGTAGGGGTTGATTTCATTTCATGGCCCCCGTAATACATAGACAAGCGAGTCTCTGTATACTTTGTAATTGCCTTATTGCCGTCTTTTGTAGCGTCTTTGCACCCCAGGCAATTGACCCGTAGGTTATCATTGGTCTGACGACCATTTTGTATAACCATAGGTTCATCTTCGGACTGAGTCCCCAATTCTTTCCGCAAAGTCTTCGGCATCTACCCAGGGTAGTTCTTGCCTTCTGAGTGACTTTGCTTAAGTGTGGTCCCCAGGTTAGTTTTTGGTCAAAGATGACTCCTAGATATTTAACCTCTTTTGAAAAGGGGATTTCCACTCCGTTGAGCCTGGAAGGTCTTAGTCCTTCAAGCGCTATTCTTTTTGTGAAAGGGACTGTTATTGTTTTATGAGGGTTGACTGAGAGTCCCTCCTGTTTGCACCATTTGTCAACGATGTCTACGGCGTTCTGCATTCTGCCTGATATGTGCTCTAGGTGACCCCCATTGACTACAATGACGAGGTCATCAGCATAACCCAGGCAGTTGTACCTTTCACCAGTCAATTTGTCGAGAAGTTCATCTACCAGGACTGCCCAATATAATGGCGATAGAACGCCTCCTTGTGGACAGCCCCTCCCCACTTTAGCCTCCATTGTTACTGTGCCTAAGGTGGATCTTATGACCCTGTTTCTCAGGCTGGCTTCGATCCAGTTGCAGATCGTGTCGGGGATTCCTTTTTCCTTAGCGCGTTCATTAGTGAGAAAGTTGGTACGTTGTTGAACGCGCCTTCTATATCCAAAAATGTTGCCAACGCCACCTCTTTGTCGTCAATCGACTTTGCCAGGAGTCTGTTTAGATCGTCTAGTGCTAGATCCACAGACATTCCTGGTTGGTATGCGTATTGGCGCTTGTTCAGAGGATTCCTATGAAGGGTGCTTCCTCTGATGTATCTATCCACTATTTTTTCCAATGCTTTCAGCAGGAATGAGGATAGACTGATTGGTCTGTATGACTTAGGCGTCCTTTCTAGGGATTTGCCTACCTTGGGTAGGTAGATCACCCTTGCCTTCTGCCATAATTTGGGTATGTAGCCCCAAGCTACACATGCTCTGAAGATTGTGCATAAGTGTGGCATTAGGATGTCCTGCCCTTTTGCAACAACACTGGAAAGATTCCATCCAGGCCTGGCGATTTGAACGGCTGGAATTCGCCTAAGGCCCATCTGATGGAATTGTAGCTTACCACCTCAGCTGCTTTTTTCCAATCCACTTTCTTCGGGCGTTTTGGCCTATCAGTGGGTTGGGTTAGCCTTGTTGAGTTGGTGATTATTGACGAGCCCGGGAAATTTGTGCTTATTAGCAGCTCCAGGCTCTCCTCCGTTGTGCTCACGTATGAGCCATCTGACCTCTTTAGCATGCCGGGTTCTTGATCAGAACCCTCTTTTGCCATGATTCTGTGCACTCTAGCGCACACGGGAGTTTCTGAAATCTCCTCGCAGAATTGTTCCCAGGACTTTCTTTTGCCCTGCGAATCTCTTTGTTGTACTGCGTGAGTTTCGCTTTGTACGAGTTCCAATCATGGTTGACTTTGGCCTTGTTAAATAGCCTTCTCACCTCGGCCCTAAGGTCCTGGAGGTGATTATTCCACCATGCTGTCTTTCTTTTCAGTTGTCTTACCGTTTCTGGACAGTTTGCCTCGTAAGCCGCCTGAATGGCCTCGCTTATTTGTTCTACTGCCAGATCAAGATCTCTCACTGTGACTATTTTAGCTATTCCGCCCCCAAGCGACTCCTTGAGTGTTGCTTCAAAGCCATCCCAATTTGTCCTCCTGGGGTTGCGGAATTTGCTTACCGTCAGTTGTGAGGTTTTTATGTCATACCTTATGTGGCGATGATCCGAGCACGATGGCTCTTCGGAAACATGCCAATTAGTTATTTCATCGCTTACATTGTGGCTACAGATTGTGAGGTCAAGGACCTCACGCCTAGTTAATGTAACGAAAGTTGGTTCGGAGCCTATGTTGGCTATATCTAACCCTTCACTTGAAATGAATTCTAAAAGAGACTCACCTCTGTTATTAACATTGGTGCTTCCCCAGATTGTGTGATGGGCGTTCATGTCACCTCCTATCACCAGTTTCAATCCTCTTCCCCTACAGTGGGCCACTATGTCCCCCAAGAGATGTGGAGGACAGGTCCTCTCTTCGCCAGGGAAGTAGGCACAGCAAATCACCCAGGTCTCGGTGCCTCCATCTGCTGTTGTGGCTGTGGTCTTTGCTGTAACAAAATCGCCGGAGCAAAGCTCCGGAATTAGTGTACAATTTAAGCGTTTACTATTATAAATGATGCAGGCCCTGGGGTTCGGGGCCTCTGCATCGTACAATAGCTTACCTCCACTTGAGCTGAGCCCTCTAATGGTTCCTTTGTTCAGCCATGGTTCTTGGATTAGGGCCATATCCAGGCCTTTCTTTTGGAATCTCCTACCAATTATGGCAGAAGCCGCCTTTGCATGGATCTGGAGGATTCGCCTGGAGCACCTTTATTAGCTCCATCTTTAGGATGAGGTTGGGCTGGGGGAGCGGCTCTTTAAAAGATCCTCCTCCATCCTGGCTGTGTCCTGTTGCTGGGTGGCCTGTGGCCTTTTCAGCGGACTGACGCCACTTTGGATAAGAGGCTCCTCGGAGCCGCTCTCCCGTTCCACCTCGGCTTCTTTCACTTCTTCGGCCTCAGTGGCTTTTGACGTTCCCGGTTTATCCGGGAGGTCTTGGCCTTTGGCTTCGGGCCTTTTGGCCTGCTTGAGCCTAAACTTTAGCCTTCCGAAGTTGTAATATGGACTCATGTCCATTTTCTGGAGGGCTTCCAGAGACAGTTTGTCCATAGAGAAGGTCCACACCTGGCCCTTGTCCGTTGGTGTGGCCCCCCAGGACTTCCACAACTTGGTGTTAAGACCTTTGTTGCTTATTGATAGTCTCTTAAGGACTCTTTCAACAGGCAACCGGCTACCTTTGTCATCTGGGACAAACACCGTGCAAGTTACAGGTTTTGGAATGTCCTCACCTGTAAGTGCTTTCAGCACCGCTCCCTCCCAGGGCTTTAAAGTTGGTGTTACATTTGCTAGCCATTCCGCGCTGGTCTTGTCTGCGCACGTGACTAGAAAATGTCCTGGCCTATGGTTGCACTTTTCAAAGCGCACCTGAGGGCCTTCATCCGGAATTCCTTCGTAGGCTTCCGTAACCGCTGCTTGGACTTGTTCTATCCTCTCGGTTGACATCTGGGCCTCTGGATAGCCTTCCAGTACGATGGCAACCTTTTCGCAGCTAGCAGCTTCCTTGTAGGACTTTGGCTGCTGTCCACTTGTCGTTTTTGTACCAGCCACCCCTCTTGGCTTTTTGCTATGGGGCCTCTGTGGGGTGCTGTCCTCAGACCTTGGTCTCTTTTTAGGTTTGTCTTTGCCTGACGTGGCACTTATAAAATTGGCCTTAATTACGGCTCTTTTGGCTTCGACCTGGCTCTCGCCTTTGTCGATCCGTTCTTGTAATCTCGCTTTGGATTTACCGGAAATACTGGCCGATAGGACCTCCTCTTCCGTCATGCTTTCTATTTCCTCTAGAGATTTAGCTCTAAAGTTAGGCCTAGCCTGGACGTGGCTTCTGCCTTTACCTTTATCGGTTTTTTGTTTTTCTTTACTACTCATAATGTTCCCACGAGTAGCGGAGGAATTACTTGTCAATCCACGCCAGTGCCCCGCTTGACATGGATAAGGCTGCATACAGGGGGTGTCGCCCGGTGCCCCCGGGGAACGTTAAAGACCGCATGTGAACCCTGCGGCCATACAAGCCCTCGGCACGTTGACCATCCACCTTAGCTTTGGGTTGTGTGAGCTGTGTGTAATATGTGTGAAAACCGGCTCACTCTCTCATCAAAAGTGAGCAGGTGTGTTGTGTGAGTTCGTGTGGGTGTGCTCCCTCCTCCTTGGCTGGGCTTGGGACCAGCTAAAGTCCGTAACAATCATCCACCGCTCTGCCCTGTGGAGGCTTAGCCGTGGGCGATCTCCGCACGGACTTTAGGCGGAGTTAGTTATTAGTTATTGAATTAACTAAACATCAGTAGTAAATGAAACTTAAAAAACAGTTAATTAGTTAATTTAACTATATTTTAAAAAAATAATTAATTAAAAAAAGGGTTATTTCGACTAATTAAGTTAAGTTGATTGAACTATTAAAATGTTACGATGTACGACATTTCTTTTTTTTAATAATTTACCAATAATTGAAAAATAAGGTTAACCTGATTGTTTATTTGAATCAATTTTAAAGATCCATTCAATAGTAAAAAGCCACAAGCGTCATACAAGTAAGTGCTAGTACATAATTTTTTTATGGAACCGCATGGTTAACATAAGGGTGAAGGTCGCTTTCTTTTTGGATCTAAAACTATAAACATTGTAAAATTTCAAAGTGGAAGTTAATATTTTAAAACAAATATCCAGAATTTTAATAGTTTGATCAGCGACGAAATTTTGATAAGAAGGTAGGAGAATGTTCAATTTTGTATTTACTGCGAATTATTAAACGTAGTGACGTTTAATTAAGCGTTGTGAGTACCTAACCCTAATTTAATTTAATTATTTACCATAAATGTTTAATATTGGGTTACATGGGTTAGCATACATGTATATAACCCACTACCAGATTACAAGTTCGACACGTATTTGCTACTATAGCATGTCTGATATCCCTAATAGTTTAGCATCAGTTTTAATTAAGAGCTTTAAGGGAGATACTAACCTATATACCTTATGTTATTATGAGGTAATGATTAGTATGTAAATTTTACCTATATTGCAATAATAATATACCTTATCGCCCAATCGCTGATTAAAATAGCTAATTTTTTGGCAACAGAGAAAAGATCCAATTTAAAATACTATTGTTTCAAATTTAATTACAATGACTAAGGACAAGGAAAATAAACTTTTTAATAATAAGCGCTTGACCCCATTTAAGCCTATGTTCGCTAAATTTTGTGACGTAATCTTTTCCCGTAATTCTTTGTTTAAAATCGTACTGGATGGTTTTTTTCGAGGTTTTGTTGTTTTTTTTGCTTTTTAGTCATTGGACCTTTATATATGTTTACTTTTTACTTTTCACAGTTAAATTGAGTAGTAATTAGAACTGCAGTTACAGAGAATTTTAAAACCTGTAAACGGGAATCACTGTCCTTTGGATATTTTTTTACAGGGAATTTACGTTTAAATCGTTATTAAGGGTAAGATACATTTTTTTTATGTTTTTTAGTGATTTTTTTTATTTTATGGTATGCAAGTATTGGTTTATTTTGTCAGATAAAAGATATTATGGCAAAAAGGTGACGTCACAAACATAACCTATATTTTCGGACAAATCGAGCGCTCCTTATTAAAAAGTTTATCTTCCTTAAACTAAGGGTACATTATTGTACTGAATTCGATTCAACCAATCGGATAAAACTTAATCCGACAAAAAATTACTATATACACGTTTCAGATTGCGTAAGGGATTGGACTGAACGCCATAACTCAATCCTGTATTTTAAGCGATTTGAATTGTGTTATGTCCGATATGCACGGTTTTGGAAGAGTTGAAAAAACACGGTTAGGTAAAACAGCTGATAAGTGTAGAAATTAAATAGGCTTAAATATTTGTTAAAATATTATGATAATAATTCTTAAGTGGTTTGCGTTATTATTTTGTCCTATTTTCTAAGATCAAATAAAATTAATTTAAAAATACCAAAAAATAAGGTTAGAAGTTTATTTTTTGTTTGCTTCCTTTGTCATTGTATATACTTCTACTTGTTAAATTTAAAAGAATTTATAACCGGATTATCTGCATCCGATAAATTCTGAAACGAAAAGCACAGTATTAGGTTTAATGCGATCCGTCCAATCGCATTCAATATTAACGAAGTACCCAGTCAATATACCGAACGATGACTCACAGACTTACAGACTTAACTAACAGGTTGTATACAGGGTGTTTTAAAATTTTACCCACAAACTTTAAAGGCTAAATCTACAATTAAAAATATAACAAAAAACTTCCTATGAACATGTCCTAAACGTTTTAGTTTTTGAACTACAGGGTGTGGAAAATTTTAAAAAATATACATGGTGGCCCACCATATTCGACACGGTCTGTAGTTGGATAACCATGGGGTTTTAAAAAAAGTAAATACTGAAACATATACAGGTCGGATAAGGCCACAGTATAAAATTATTTTACTCTATACAGGATGTCTCAAAAAACGGTGACGTATCAAAGTTATATTTTTTTGTCGGAACACCCTAACTTTATGACGGTTTTAGATTCTACATAAAAAAATAACTCAAGTTTGCTTATAGTACTAAGTGTCTAATTTTATTCGTTTTTGTGATATTTGATTTTTTCCAAAATGCAGGGGTGCAAATAAATTAATTTTATTTTAACAATATAAACTCCTTAAACTTTAAAATTTGTTACAAGATTAGGAAAAGTCTGCCTTATCATACGTAGGTCATATCAAGATCATAGATTATACAGGGTGATCAAAAAATAATTTCAATTTTTTAGAAAGTCAAATTGCAATATCTCTTAACACCACATGATGACAAACCAAATGCTCTTTCAAATGGTGTATAGGTTGCCTATACCTATCCTTTATACTTTTTAAGTAAATTCCGTTTTAACATATTTTTATTCCAAATGTCTATTTAAATACAACTAGGCTGTGATATAGCTATGCCTATTTATTAAGCCATTATTGCAAAATGTAAATTTGTTGGAGAAAAGCACAAAATTCAAAAGTTTTTGTATTATCTGCCACTATTTTTAAAATTAACAGAAAAAAATCATTAGTTGCTTATAATGCTACTTCCAATAACACTTATTTTAGCTAAATGTGGTAATGATAAAACTTGTGTTTTTAAACAATCCTAATAACGCCTTTGGTCAGTTATGACGACATTCTGTGACCTATAACTCGTTTCTTCCATTATCCATAATCACTGTGTCAAATTTTTAAAGCAACTATTAAGGTTATCAGATGGTTTCTCCTGGAAATTTTTCAGGATTAACTCTAGACTAAAGTAAGCCATTTTTTTCACATCCTACCTACCAAGAAATGGTTTCTATTTATTTACGCAAAAATCATGCGGGTTCATAATGAAAAAAGTCAAAAGATTAAGTTGTGAAACACCCTGTAGAACAAAACTTTTGCAGTAATAATTATAAACAAACTTCATACGCAAACGAATGTCATTCGTTTTTGTCCAACGAACAAAGACTTTTATTTGTTATTCATCACCTATGTCATAAAATATAAATCTGCTATTAGCTTTTAAGAAAATGTTATTAAAAGTCATAATAAATAAAATACATAACTCTGAATTCCTTTAATGTAAAATTAAAGTTTAAAAAATTGGTTAATTAAGCTATTAAAAACAAAGTATACGGTTTAAGAATGCTTTAGATCCTTACTTTGTAGGAAGAGTATGTAAATATGTAGCTCATTACATACCGAGGTGAAAAGTCCACCAAGATAAACCATTTCTCGATACAGTAATAAAACTAAAACAGATAAAACAAATCTGATTGCACAATCTTTATTTTGATTTTTGAAACAAATTCAATGATGAAAGTTATTCACGGGTAACCTGATTTGTTTTGGGGATACAGAGTGTTTTTTTAATTTTGTTAGTTTACCCAGGCACTTGTAACTCACCTAATATTAAAGATGGAAAAAAATCGATAGTTAAAAAGTTTTCATATGGGAAACTTTTTTATTATAAATTTTAGAAAAAAGTTATTTTTATCAAAAGTTCTGCATGGTCCAAAACCTAAAATACAATCATCAGATATCAAATTGTGTCAGTCATCTACGAGGTTTGGCCAAATATGTAATTTTTTCTTAGAACTAAAGTACCAGTATTTTTGCTAATATTGCAAATTGTTGTAAAGAAAAGATGTTTAGAAGTTAAAAATTACTTTTATGTATGTAATTTGTTTATTTCCAAAAAAATATATTTTTTTGCGAAAATTGGGAAAATTTAAGTTTGTACTTTAGTGCATTGTTTTAATAACAATAAATTTAGAAAGTTTATTTTAAACTGTCCTATGACAATAAATGATTATAATTTTTAACAAAATGCCAAAAATATATTTTAAAGTTTTTGCATTTTTAGTGATAAAAATGTTTAAATTTATAAAAAAAATATATAAAAAAAGTTATTAGAAAAATTTGTTTATTTTTTTATTGACTTTTTTATTGACTCCAAAAATTTTTTTGGGGTTTGTTTCCTATAAATTTAAAGACTTTTATTAATAAAAATTCATAAGGAAAACTTAAAACATTTTTTTGTTCCTTTTTAAAGATTTTGATCATTTAAAATTTTTTTAATTCTCTTTTAAAAATACGATTGAACAAAACAGAAAACGTCTTAATGAATTAAACTAAAACTTTGTAGGGTTTTTGTAGGCATATTGAACTTGTTAGCCACACTAAACATTACTGGTTTTCTCGATACTTTCAATATAGCGTCCGATTTTCCCAGAAGCCACAAAAAGCCCTTTTTCTCTTTATTTCTCAAATTAATGTAAAGAACATTAAAAAAAAACCGTAGCCGATTTTTATAAAGAATTTACTTGAGATTTTAAAATCCTCCCTAACTTTTTTTTTAATCCGCGGTTAAAGACAAAAACATACTTTTTCATTCAAAGATTGATATTTCTGAGAGAAGTGATGGTAGTATCGAACTTTTGAAAAAAGCAAATTAAAGCTAAATTAACAAATTACCTGATCAATGTAGTGGTTAAGTTGCAAAAGACCTGAAAACTAGAAACAATAATCTTTAAAATCCTTTTCTTTTTATCTCAGACGGCCGTTTTTAAACAAAATTTACTTGAAAAATCTAAAAAATTTGGATTTTTATCCTTTAATTTTTTTTTTACTAGTGTATATAGTAGATTTTACAAAGTTCCACAATCTATTTATTATAATTATATTTGTGAATAAACGCCCGAGCATGGGAGGAAGTTTTAAGAAATCGTAAATTTATGAATAAACAGCAATAGAGTTTACACCTTAGTGCACGGTTTACTATACCCTAGGTAAATGCATTTTACTCACTTGTTTAGCGCTTTACTCCGAGTATAGTTAGTCTTACAGAAAAATACACATGGCATTTTTTGTAGATAATTGCGTGACAATACAATAAATTTAGAAAGTTTAAATTATTTCTTTTAATTAGCTTTATTGACCTTCTAGTCATAGTTCGCGAAATACTCGTGAAAAAATAATTTTTATCACCTTCTGTCCTTTACAACTTGTTAAGCCGGCAAGATATCAATGTCGATTTTTATATCGTTATTTAATGGCCATATTAAAGGTGTATACCAAAATTCAGCTTACTTGGAATTTTTCCGCAGATAAAACCTAATAAATGCAAAACCCGACATACCAAGAAATTGTAAAAATTAGTTGGATACGCTAATATATAGAAATTTTTTCCCAGAATCCATTTCCAAATTGAAAAAGTGCAAAAACCGACATTTAATATGTAATATCGCTTATAAAAGTTGCGCATAAAATGCAAAATCCGACATCTATTAGCCTAAATTACTTGCAAATACCGACATCTCAAACGCAACCAATCATCGTTAAGTATTAGGTTGGTCGCGCATGTGTAGTTAAACGCGCGCCAGTAAGTGGGCGGACCCACTTCGTACCGAAAGGATTTTTTTAATTTTAAAAAATAAATGTGTTAGAAGTTTGTGTCTACACTTTTTTATTATTAATTTATAATAAAATCTTTGAAGCAAATGCCGACGACATGCAAAAAACATCTATAATTTAATATATCAAATTACCTCAAATCTATTACATGTAGGTTTTTTTTAATATATAATATCGTTACGTTTCCATAAAGAATTTTTTTAATTGCTACTTGGTAACAATTAAAATATAAATTAATATTTTATTCGTTTTTCGTCATTTCCTAAGAATAAGGTTACATGGAATGTCGGATTTTTCATTTAGACGCCTCATATATGTTTGTGTGTAGGTATGTTAAAAGATTACTTCGTCAATTGTGGAACGATTTTATGTTTTAATTTAAAGAAGTGCACTTTCGCGGTGGTCCAATAAAAAAATCAAGTTAGGATCACACGTACATTGTTCGTGCGGCAAAGCTGCCTCTATGCTGGTATATGCTCGAACATTAGGGGTTCATTCAGAATCGACAACCTTAAGGTAAAATTTACCACTTTAAACCGAAAGAGGTACTAAAGTAAAAAAGCACAGTGAGGTGTAATTTGATTGATTGACATTGTGGGGCCATAAGTAGTTCTGGTAAGTAAAGTGTTTTTTTATTTGTTTTATTAATAGAAAAAAAAATTTAACAAAGCAGAACTAACCATTACCCCCAAAGTAACAGTTTTTAATCAATTAAATTACACGCCCCTGTGCTTTTTAGTGTAGGCTCTGAAAGTGGTACTGGTAGTGTTTTTTACTTTTAAAGTCCGTTTAATTTTTTTGTAAAAGGTGTTTATGTTAATTGATACATAAACTGCCGTCCAACGATGAAACACTGTATGTCAATATGATAATGTATATAACATACGGTGTTTTTCCGTTGGACGGCAGTATCTGTGTACCTATTTCAACAGTATTATTTATACGTTATATAAAAACTACGTGTATTTTAATCTCAAAATAATTGGGTTTTTATTTATAATACCTACAAAAAACTTTTTATATGAATGCTGCCAGCCGAATGAATTTCCTTTTTATTTGCTTTTTTAAATCTGCAAAAGTTCTTTGATGTGATTCAAAAATCTATATATCAGTTTCAAATTTAATTCGTATATGCTTCAATCGTGCTTAGAGCAATTAAATAGCATGTTTTAATTTAAAATCGCAATATCTTGTTTGATAGGCAAAAAAATGAGAAATTTTTAATAATATACCAACCAATTTAAAAAGTTTATTATACAGTAACTTTATCAACAAACGATAAGAAGTGATTCAAAACAAAAAAACAAAAATTGGAAAAAAAAACTTTATCTGATTACACAGGGTCTTTAAAATGTGCGGACAAAATGCTACCACAAATTTCTGAGGCTAAAATATGACGATCCAACCCAACTTCCTTTGTTCATAAGTGGATTATTTAGGAGATACGGGGTGTCAAAAAATAATAATTTTTTCAGTGTTGTGTAACAGTGCAGTTTGCGAATTTAATTACAACAGCTTTCCTAACGTATTTTTTATTTTATTTGGTACCCCTAGCGCCGTCTAGTGCGCAGTGACCTAATTATCGCGAACTAAGCTAAAAAGTTCCTGTGGCCTAGAGCCCTGTGAACCCGACAAACGTTTCATTAGAGGTACTTGATGACTTGATTTTGTTCTTCGAGCATATATCTACTGGAGGCTTCGCTAGCTGTTAGTGTCAACTTTTACAAATGAGATTTTTGTGACCGGTTAATATTTTTGTGGTATATGAACCTTTCTCGAGTCCATGGTTTTGAGGGAAGCAGCGACATTTCACATGTATCTTTAAATCTTTGGCCTGTGGTAACCGTCAGATTTCGAGTACGTCTCAGAGTCAAATCGCCGAAATACGGCTGAGTGGTCAAGTGTCAATTTTGATCGGACATTTAGAGATTTTGAATCACACTTTCTGTCTAACCGAGCTACCAATATGAAGGCAATTTTGTGATTTAATATTAATTTTGAATTATCTCTGTTAAAAATCACGAATCCTTGTCCATCTTTAGCCTAAAAGGTATGTGTTTTTCTATACTTATATTTTATGTTAGTATTTTTGCATAATTCACCTTTTTCTTGGAATGTCGAAAACTTAACCTCAAAAACACGTTGTCTTTGAATTAATTTTAATAATTTGATCTTGTTTTAGATAAGCCCGGTTTTATGCCATTCTTCTTTGATTCTTCTTTCATACCTCGTTTCATTCATCAGTTTTTCATTCTACTATTTTTCTATCTGATCCCCACGCTTAAGGGAAGCCAGATTTGAGTTGTCTGCTTGAAGTGAGGCAAGCCATAACCTACCACACGAGTTGACTCCTCCTCATGATCTATGACCAGCAAATGCCACTTGTCTGAATCCCAAGTGTAGGCCCCAGCCTACAACCAGTGCGAGAATCCCACACCAACACCCAGTGGACCTTTTTATAGAGGATTTCAGATAAGTTGTTTACGCATATAAAGTCTTTAAAGTACACCATTTAATATTGATACACCTAAATAACATATTGCATCGTGAACATAATCAAACTAGTTAAGTAACATTAATTTACATACTTAAATTTTTAATTTTGAATTGGTTATATTTGTTAAAGCGGTGTAATAATGTTTGCAAACGTTAAGCGCTAGTTTTCATATGTTTTTTTTTTGCTGATTAACACCCATCCTTTTTAAGCAAGATTGAATTGCTCTTAAATAAAGAACACGCATATTTTATACGTTGTCTTTTTTATTTTGTGTTGGAATCTGTTTGTTTTGTTTTAGTTTAGCTAGAGGAACTAACCTTCCGTAGTTTACCATCATTATTCTATAACTTTAGCTGGCGCCCATATATAAGTACCTTTTTTGTGGTAAACTATAATAGGAGGGCTTTCAAATTATTATCTTAATTATTTCTTGATACTGATACAAGAGTTAAAGGAATGTTTAGGTTAATCAATCCACGACCCACGTGCCCCGACTGACATTGAGCTAGTTAGAAGGTATTTTGCCTTAAAACAAAGGCTAATTAAACATCTTTAATTGGGCAATCTAAAAATGTACTTTAGCCCAATTAAGTTACATTATAGTTGTATAAATAAGTTTGTTAATATCAGGTATCCCGTCACAATATTCGACTATAAGAGGGGTTATGGGAAGTAAAATATAGGAATCTGCTGAACATTTAATTGTATCTCAAGAAGACGCCACACAGTGCAGCGATCTTATAGGTCAGTTTAACAAAATTAATATATTCAAAACTAAGAGAGATAAACATATTAAATTTGGTATTTTTGTAAAGCTTCTAGGACGATCTTTATAATGTTAATATAATATACAGGGTGTTGCATTTAAAAATATCGTACCCTTTGTCCTGTCTTGTATATCTTAAGAGATAATAAATACTTGATAGTTGATTTGAAAACTACAGAATTAACCCCGTAACCTAATAGTTTTGGTAATTTTGCAGGATAAAAGAGAAAAAAGTTAGAAGGGTGTAAATTGATAATTGGACTTTAGGTAGTATTTATACTTCCTAAAGACAAAAACTGTTAATAATTTTTAAGTTTAACGGGTTTACTAATCACTTTTGGATCATCCGGAACTTGAATGTTAATAGTATTTAAGTTTTATTAAAACTTTTTTTCTTGCCTTATTGTTGAAATCCAAGCTTCAAAACAATTGGCATAAATAACTCTTACAGAGTAAAAACGATCTGCCTTTAGAAGTGTTTTAAACAATTGCAATTCTAAGTATGCTTGCCTTAATCTACATTAAGTTTGCTACAAAATAGCAAAATTGCAAATACCCTTTTGTTACCATTTTTGAGCTTTTTACAAGATATAAATACAAATTTGCTTTATTTTCTTTTAATAAAAAAGAAAATTGATGAATATCAAATAATTAGATCATTAAGATGTAATTATTTGGATATTTACTTACTTACTTGTCGCCTCCATCATAGAAAAGTCATAAAAACACATTTTTTTTAAATTGTAGATTTGTTTGCAAGTTATGCAAAACCGTAACTGATATAAGGCTTAAAACATATGGAGCAGTTTTTGCCGAGTTGGCGACGAAGGGATGCAAAACACACAAGTCGGCGTGTCGCAACTGCTGTACTAATACTATAAAGGTCGAAGCTCACATTACTCCAACGATCCCGTGGCCGTGCGTTTCCCTGGTGAAATGTAGTCGAATGCGGTGCAAAAATTTTGTATTTAATTAAGCTGCTGTAAATGACACATATTATACCATGCTTTAAATTACACCTGATCATAAATTAAATATTTACAAATAAGGTAACACAGTTTTAAGGTTTGCCCACATATAACCCCACCGAGTCCTGCACCGTAGCACAGCCGTGTCTCGGTTTTGAAATGAACCGTTGTAATCAAATGCCGTAGGCTTAATATAACCGCTCCGTGCCCGACCACATACCGCGCACCGCAAGCAGAAGCATTAGTTTATTTGATTTCTTGAAATATTAATTTAAAAACTTATAAAACAAAAAATTACAATGTATTTGTAAGTTTTACTTACATATTATTCACAAGATGTAACAATAAAATTAATTTTACACTTTTTAATACCTATTAAATCAGTTTTTCTTGTATTGTTTGTTTACAATAAGTAACCTTAAACCACTAACCTAACTAATTTTTATACATAATGAACAGAAATAAAAGGCTACGCCTGGTTAACTCAAAAGTTGGATCAAGGAACATCGGCGATATCCGATCCACTTATGATTTCATTTGCGGGGCTTATTTCAGACCGTACGAGACACGGTTGTGCTACGATGCGGGTCTTGTGGAAGATCGTTGCGGTATGTGTGGTCTTACTTTACCTACACTACACTTAAAGTTGGAAAAAAGGGAACAGAGACAAGTAGGGATACAAACCCAAAACAATAAACATAGCTTGACAAAAATGCTTTGTATATTTTTGAGGGCATGAAAAGTGCTTTTGAATTTTTCCGAATTAAGTTGCCCCACTTTTCTCTATCTCTGTAATCGGGCTCGGTGCGGTTATGTGTGGGTAGAATAAAAGAGACTCCGCGTTCGGGTGCCGACTAGACCTTCGACTCCGCGAAAACCGCTTCGTCTGTTTAAAGCCTAAGTGCATCTTTACACACACCGGCAATGTCGGTGGCGGCAACGACGCCAAACTCAACATAAATAAATTAGTATTTTTACACATAGTCCGGCACGACTTATTTGCCGGTCCCGTGTAAAAATATATGGTATACGGTACCAGAGCCGTCACAGGCACCGACATTTATGCCGGTTATATTGAACTAGGTGACATTGCCGGTGTTTATAAAAACGCATTAACTGTTAATATACTAAGTACCTTCAGTTTTTCTTATATGACTATAAATGTTTTTTGTTGCATATGACAAAAAATATAAAAATAAAAATATTTTATTTACATGTCAATATCTACTGTTATTTTATTTTTTAAAAATCCTAAAACTGTACTGTCAATGCAAATAAAAAACCAACCCTAAGCATTCTTGATTCCATTCAAAGAAGAGCTATTCGTCTCATTAATGATGCTTTACTTACAGAAAGGCTTCCCTCTGTTGCCCATTGTCTGGCTGTGGGGATTTATTGCTTTTTTATAGGTATTTCTGCTCTGAAGAATTGTCCAGTATAGTTCCTCTACTCACGGTTCCCAAAAGAGAAACTCGTGGTGCCGCGCGTATGCATCCCTATACGGTTCAACTGGATAGCCTCCGAACTTCCCACTTTGTTCGGCCTTTTATCCCTACAATTTCTAGAATGTGGAATCTGCTGCCCGCGGGGTATTTCCTCCCCCTAAATTTTCAAGTATTTAAGTCCCGTGTCAACAAACTCCCTCTTACATCGCTTAAGACACCCACGGTATGTTAGTATTTAGGCTTTTAGCCTTCGTGGTTTGTTTAAAGATAAAAAAAAATGGATGTTAAAAAAGAGAAAACCGGTCAAAATACACGGTGGTCTGTCGCTGCGTTCCAAGAACGGCACTTCTGAGGTTAAGGGGTTAATCGCACCTAAGGATTTACACGTTTAAAGATTATCATCGAATTTTAAAACACCCTGTATAGCTTAGACTTGGGCATACAGGTAGTGATTTTTTTTTAAATTCGGATATCATAAATACGGTTGCCTAAATTACCCAGTAGGTATACCCTTTTAAGTTATCTACAAGGTTGCTGAAAACAGTTATTTTGTTTAAATTAGTGCAGGATATATAAAAATAATGTGTTTATTAGTTTATTAGGTAATTATTGTTTAACATTTTTAAACAAATTCAATTAGTTATTAAAGTTTTTCATAATTTTTAAATTTGTCTTATGTTTAGAGATTCTGTGATCTACTAATAGGTACCTGGTTGTTCCGTATATTTAGACCACGCCTATCTCGTTTATTATACAAGGTAGAAAAAAATAAATATCAAAAGTTCTCGAAAGTTATCCAAACCGACAAAAAATATACTTTTGCAGATACAGAGTGAGCCAAAAATGTGTGAAGAAGAAAATTTAATTTTTTTATATGGAACACCCTGTATATTATGTTACCCTTAAAAGGTCTTTTAAAAAATTTACAAAAATACCACATTTGATATCTCTATTTTTAATAGTTTATGAAATATGACCACTTAAATCTGAAAAATAGTAGGTATAATTTCAATTATCCTACGTACCGGCACTAAGGTGAGACTGTAGATGTAATGAAAATTATACCCAGATTTAAATGGCCATATTTCCGAAACTAATAAAGAAAGATATATTAAATATGGTACTTTTGTAAAGCTTTTTAATAATTACATAATATACAGGGTGTTCCATTTACTAATTTTTTTCTCCACATATTTTTGACTCACTCTGTATTTGCAAAAACAAATTTTTTGACAATTTGGATAATTTTCAAAAACTTTTATATTTAAAGTTTTTTTCTACCTTGTACAATAAACGAGATAGGGATAGGCGCTGTCTAAATATATGGAGCAACCCTGTACACATATTTGAGTAGAAGATTAGTAACAATAAAAAAATAGTAAATTATATTTCTAATATTTAAAACATGTAAAAAAAGGATTCGGATAATCAGATGAAAAAAAACTGAATTATACATGTAAGCTTTAAATTAACTGGTAAACCATTAATTTCGTAATAGGATTAGGGACAATATTCTGATCTTTATTCTTCATTTAAAATAACTATAATTAAAGGGTTGTCAATACACTGATATTTCATTAGGGCAAAATAAAACAAGACATTAGAAAATGACCTACTGCTTTAATTACTGGACATAATATTGATTAGTTAATCCATTACAGGTAATTAATTCATTAAAGTTATTACCTTTGAACCGTCACAGTCGATTTCCATTAATATAATTAAAGGTCTGGCTACACATAACCGCAACGACACAAACAATACAATCATTTTTACAAGTCTACAAGAAACAAGTAAATGCCGTATCTACAAGTCCTATTTATTTCGGCAATAAAATGAAAAATGTTACAGTTAAAATTAATCAGTAATTAATTACATTGGTAGCTAAAAGAGTAATCTGCATATGTACAAACACCGAAATGGCTCTGTCCTGTTACAAAAAAGTAATTTCGTGCGAAATAATTAATAAGCTCTTGTAAGCTCGCTTGAACTCGAACAGCAAGGAGACTGTTATTAAGATTTTAATTGTTTTCTTTATCATTTAAAATTCCTTGATTATCTTGTGCTGCGAAATCTTCAACATCTTGATCTCTTTTCAAATACTGAATAGAGTTGCACAACACTTGAAAATATTTGCAGCAAAAGCAGGATCGACGCGTAGATTATTTAAATAAGGATTTTTTTTCAAAAGGCCAAAATCATTTATTACTACATTTCTTGTTCCTCTATGAGCTCTGGTTAAATTATTATGAGATAGATTTAGTGGATCTTCATAGGTTGGCGAAATCAAACATTGCTTCAGAGGATAAGTGGGGTCTCCAAGGATTACAGCCTTAGGATGTGGCCTTTTACCATTCTTTTTCTTTGGAATAAAGTACTCTTGCATCATAAACACTCTTGGGCCAATTAGCACTAACATTGAATGCTTACCATGGCGATCAATATAATCAGGATCGTTAATTCTGGGTGCGTGGATATTTATTAGTGTGCCATCTCTCAGACTCAGACTCATACTCAGAACAGTGCTTTATTTGTGACTTTTTGTTTACATTTCATATATCTTACAATGCACATACTATTTCTACATTACATTTTCCTTATTCAGGAGTGATAACGGTAACCAGCCAGGAAGGCCGGAGCTGATGGTCGCTCCTGGGTGGTAAGATATAGCTAATTTTAGTTATATTCGTACCGGCGTTTCCCGAGGAAATCATACAAACGCCATAAGCTTGTGTGCCATCTACTGCAACACACACATCAAGAAAACTGGCTATTGCATAAAATCTTTGTATAACATCCTGCATAATATGCGACCATGATAATATTTTATGGGATTTGATTTCATTAACGACATCAACAGTTTGATGTACGCATCTACACACCGTTATTTTTAAGACACCGTGCATATCGCAAACACCATGATACTGACCACCGTTTCCTAGTCAGTGCAAACCAATCAATATTTTCTGAAATGGCGTTAATTCATACCCTCTCTGTGGGCCAATATTCTGAAGAAGATTTTTAAATTGCTTTCTTTTCCGACGAAACCCTTCCTTAAATTCACTATCACTGAGAAAATTGAAGTCTTTTCTAACGTGAAATGATATTCTCTATACATTTACCCAGAACCCAGAACTTTAAATAAGTAGAACGCTATATACTGGGTGATGCATCGCCGGAGCGGGACATAGCATATCCCATTTAATTTTTAATGGGGTCAATTATTGGCTTCCCTAATTATTTTCGAGAAAAATTCTATTAAAGTTTATTGAAGAGCATGAAAATCTACGTCCATGGTAAAAACTTTAGATTTTTCAGTTAACCCGTTTGCTAGTTAGATGCTAATATATTTTTAAAAATCGTTACATTATTATCGCCTCATATTTATAAACAACAATAAAAATACCAGCTAGCGTGACATTACGTTGTCATTTTGATATACAAGGATAAAAATTATTCTAATCTAGATGAGTTTGAAAATGCTATTTCTGCAGAATGAAATAAAATTTCAAATTACCAGTTAGCCAATGTAAGAAGACAATTTTATGAACGTCTGGGTTATTGTCTAGTAGTCAATGAAGGAAGTATTTAAAAATTTTCTTAAATTTAAGTTTATTTCCAACAAATTAATTCTTGTAATAATATTAATAATTTATTGAAGCATGTAAATATTCTAAATGTCATCAGTTCTTGAAATTTGATACTCTAGTTTAGTTTAACTTAACTTAATTCGTTTTATAAATACACCTTTTGGTAACTATTTAGTAGTATAACTCATGGTTAATCTTTTCACTGTACGATTTTTAATAATAATAAACGTAGATGGAGGTTATAATAAAGCACTAAATTTCAAAATGAAAACGTAATGTCACGCTAACTGGTATTTTTATTGTTGTTCATAAATATGAGGCGATAATAATGTAACAATTTTTAAAAATATATTAGCATCTAACTAGCAAACGGGTTAACCGAAAAATCTAAAGTTTTTACCATGGACGTAAATTTGCATGCTCTTCAATAAACTTCAATAGAATTTAAAATAATTAGGAAAGCCAATAATTGACCCATTAAAAATTACATGGGACTTACTATGTCCCGCCCGGCGATGCATCTGTAGAAAATATTATAACACAATTACACAAGTATTGATGTTGTGTTACAGAATACATCTACATGTGGAAAATTTCTTCCGTAATTTTACAAGCATCGCAAAGAGTAAATACAAGATGTGTTGTGCTATAAATACTTTACACGTATAAGGTATATTTTTATAATTATTTACCCACGTAGTGATTGTGTTACTGGTCCCAGTAAAATAAACCTTCACCAGGGGCGGTTATAGAGGGGGCCATGGGGGCCATGACCCCCCTTGGATGCGACATCCTTTCTAATTTATTGTGTTTCATACATGTCTAATGGCAAATATTGGCATTTATTAAGGGTCTCCCCCAAAGGTTGGTCCGATGGGTTGAGGCTGATGATGGAATTAAAGAGTGAGGACCTTTTCAAATACGTGGGAAGGAGGTTTAGTGTAATTTTGTGACCTTCTTTGTTGCTCTTCAAAAAATTTGAACCTCCTTTAAAAATGTTTGTTTTTTGTTTTTGCCACCTCACACACTTCTTCTCGACCCTTGGCCTCCCCCTCAGAAAGTCGATATGACCGCCCCTGACCTTCACAAATAAGTTAACATAGTTTTACCTATACTACACTTAAAGTTTGGATAAAAGAGAACAGATATAAGTAGAAAAATGTTTTCTTTAGACAAGAAGAGAATAAGAACATCAGTTCTGAGCGCAAATAATAAAAAACCATAAACAAAGATCGAAAACTATTTTTTTACGAAAAAATCAGCTGAT
>JACEGR010003485.1:0-104034 GCA_014170235.1 Listronotus bonariensis | reverse complement strand
AATATTGATGAAGTTGCTTGTGCAGGCAATTAGCTAATACCTTATAGTTGTACACCCTATTTATAAAATAGGTTTTGGTTATACAGGGGTGTCCAGCAAATAGTGGTAAGTTTTGAAACTTTAAAAATCTTTAAAACTCTCTTATTTCAAATGTAACACCTTGTATTTTGTTTGACCATTGCTTCAGGATTTTTAATATCTACAAATCTTCTTTAGGTTAAGCTATACCTAAGTCAAGTAGTTTTTTGTAATATTTTTAATTTTTATTTTTTTTTACATGAAAATATTAATTTTTATCTAAAAATGTAGTTAGCCGAGAAATTAACAAAGAAAACAGTATAATAAATTATGTCATGATATTACTGTCTAAGTTTTAACGTAGTTCTTAAATTGAATTTTTTAAAACAAGAATTAATTGATGTGATTTTTATTATCGGTGAAGCCGAAAAAATTGTTTATTAGCATGCCGATTGTATAACATGCGATATCCCAATCGATGACAACCCAGCAAAAGAGCTTTGGAAAAACTAAAAGAGCGATTTAAATCTACAGGTGTTGTTGCTTATTCATTGAAACCCAAGATAAACAAATACGTGACGACCGAAGAAAAAGAATTAAAAATTTTGTTACATGTTCAGGAAAATCCATCGTCAGCAGCCAAGATTTGGCCACTATTTCAGCTTCACAATCTATGGTAAATAGAACAACAAGAAAGTACAAATATCATCTGTATCATATTTCACTTCACCAAGAACTAGGTGGGGAGGATTTTATAAAAGAGTGGATTTTTGTAATACAATGCTCAGAAAAATAGCTGAGATTCCCGATTTTTTATCACTTATTTTATTTAGTGATGAAGCATCATTTAAAAGTAATGGCATAGTAAATAGACACAATATGCACTACTACACGTTAGAAAATCCTCATTGGGTTCGAGAGGTGGACAACTAGAATCTATGGTAGCTTAACGTTTGTTGTGGAGTTCTCGGCGATTATCTTATAGGACCATATTTTTTTGATGATCATTTATCTGGCAAAATTTACGTCTTATTTTTACAAAACGAATTGCCAGTTTTGTTGAAAAATGTAAGTTTAGATTTAAGAAGAGCAATGTGGTTACAGCAAGATGGTGCTCCGCCACATTTTTATAGAATTGTTCGGGAATTTTTAAATAAACACTTTCCCGAAAAAGGATTGGGCGAAGAGATGCTATTGAATGGCCACCAAGATCTTGTGATCTTACACCATTAGACTTTGAGGGGGTTTTGGAAAGAAAAGGTGTACGCGGAACGTCCTACTACAAAGGAAAATATGAAAGAAAGGATAACGGTGGCATGCAGATTAATTTTTCCGCATCGCTTTTTGAGGTACGAAGATCAATAGTGGAACGTTTTCATAAATGTATTCAAGGAAATGGTCGTATTTTTAAATATATGATTTAATAATTTTAATTTTTTATTTAATTTTAATCCATATACCTAAATAAATAGTTGGCTAAATTATGTTTTTTTTTTGTTGATATATTCCAATATAACATATAAATTTTATGTATTCAGAAAAACTATATTAAGATAGTTGAACAGTAGGCATTTATAAAAAAAAATCACTTTGGTTTCCAAGATTACTCCAATTTTAAATAATTATCTACATCTTATCGCAAAAAAATTAAATAAATAAAATTATTGAAAAAACTACTGGACTTGGGTATAGGGAAACCTTAAAAAATTGTAGGTATTAAAAATCCTGAAGCAATGGTCAAGTAAAATACAGGGTGTTCCATTTGAAATAATAACGTTTTTGAGATTTTTCAAAATTTACCACTATTTGCTGGACACCCCGTATAACCAAAACTCATTTTATAAATAGGGTGTTTAAATATGAGGTATTAGCTAATTTAATAATAACTTTAATAATATTCGAAAATAGGAAAACGGTAGCCTTATAAATAATGTCCTGAGTTTGCTATATTTCCAATAGAAACATCGATATTTCCTAAATTTGCAGATTTAACCCTATATAGCACATAACAAAAAAGTGTCAGCATAAAAGAGAAATCTAACAAAAATATAAAATGCAGGGTGATGCATTTAAAAAACATAACTTTATATCGGCACACTTTTGTGAGCAACCCTGTATACATCAAAATATTTTTAAAATCTAAAGTTTAGGCCTGGCTATACAGGGTATCCCAACTCTATTTATACAGCAAATTACGTCGCTCCTGTACAAGATACAAAAACAAACTTAAAATAAAAAATGTTGTCTTATAAACATAATTTGCATTGTCAAGTAAGTTTTTTTAAATGGAACACCCTATATATTTAAAAAATTTTAACTTTCTAATAAATTCTGCATCAAAAATATATAACATACTATATGTCAATTATTGCTGGATTTTTAGATATCAGCAGTATGGTAATATACTTATTAACGACTAAAAGTGAAGAAAGTAAATAGTATTTTGGTTCTAATTATTTTTAAATATCCCTGTCACTGTCAAAGTGACAAAATATAAAATAACATGCAATTAATTACTTTTCATTTCTAGAACCACTATTAAGTAAGTCAGCTATTAAGTTTATTTTAGATACATACTTACTAACCTAATTTAAAAACCAGCCATAATTAACGTAATGTTATTTTTTTATCCAATTCGGTAAACAGGTGTCCAAAATAAACTAAAGTTCTGACAAACCTATTAGTAGTTCTTACAATGGAAGGTAATTTATTACTTGTTATTATATTTGTCACTCTGACATTGACAAAATTATTTAAAAAAATAAATAAAATCAAAACATTACTTTGTGGTGTCCTTTATTTATAAATAATTAAAAGGATGTTAGTTAATAGGAAAAATTAGGAATTTTTAAAAAGAACCATAGTGGACGGCAGCTGTTCGTCAGTAGTGTCGTAGATTAGGCTGTACTTATCATTTTGAGCGCCACTTGATTTAGTTTAAAAGAATGAAAATGGCATATAAAATCAAGAAAATTGCTACAAAATATATGTTGGTAGTATTAAGTTACATTCACTCAAATAAACACAAAAGTATACTTAAATGCTAGTTTATTTTAAGAAAAATTAATTGTCAGCCTATTATTGACTGACACCAAAAGGTGCAAATATCCCTATTTACTAATTTAAAAACTAACCAGGCCTTAATGTACAGTCACCTGATATCTTGCAGGGTTGAGATGTTCTGTCAAACAGGTTCAGTGGTTGGCACGGAAGATTCCTCGCTCGTACATACGAGCTTCAGGATCACGGATGGTAACTTAACATAACCAAACCAAGCATCTCGCCAAAATTATTAATAAAAGGGAAGATAGGAAAAACGGTAAAAACAAAACCCTGGGGACAAAATTTATAAATAAGCATTTTGACAAAATATTTCTTTATTTTTTATTGTTAATCAGTATATCAACATACTGCTGATATCTCAATAATCAGCACTAATTGACGTATAGTGTGTTATATATTTTTGATGTAGAATTTTATACAGAGTCAAAATTTGTAAAAATATATAGGGTGTTCCATTTTAAAAAATCTACTTGCCAATAAAAATCATTCTTTTAGACACCTTGTATAAAAACTAGAGCTATTACTAAAAGAGTGTATCCAAATAAACATTTTTTAATTAAAAGTTTATTTTTGTATCTTGTACAGGGGCGAAGTTATTTGGTGTATAAATAGAGTTGGGACACCCTGTTTACCTACGAAAAAAAAATACAAAAGTTTTAGAGATAACGAGTAATTTAACTTTGTCAGACTTCTTACTCACCCTGTATGTATACCTTTAATTATTTCGTATTAACTAATCTTTTTCCGCAACAGTGTATTAACCTAATTTTTCTTACACCCACAGAAACAAACAATAAATTGCACTTGTTTACAGTAATTTTCCGCTGAAAAATCACATAGAGTGCTTTAGTATGGTAATTTTATAATTAAACACGATCATTAGAAGAGCCACGTAAAGCTCTCGTTTAAATTACTCCAACAAACACTTTTAGTTTCTTATTATTTAAATATTATTAAAAAGAAAGTCGATTTAAATGTTTGTTTATTATTTGGTTAAAGAATTTCTTTAAGTACTTATAAGAGTTTTTAATTGTTGTTTTGCACTTTACTACTATCTTTTAACAATGTTGAAGCCTGACATCTATAAATATAAAAATATCCTGGCACGATGTATGTTTGAGTTAAACTACAAAACAACCCAACCGATTTGGATCAAATTTCATAACCATTTGTCCAACTTAAAAGATAGGGTAGGTATATCTCCTATGTAAGCTCATCTGTCTTTCTGTATGTTAATCGGTCGGTTTGTCGCTAGGTAAATTAACCTTTGTCTTGTTGCTAGGCGAATTTACCTTTGCCCTGTTGTTAGGCGGATTGATTGGTTGTTAGGAGGTTTCAAGGCAGATCTTTTGGTTGTTTAAGTTGTCGCTATGAATTTGCGAACTTATTGCTTATTGATTTTTAGTGTTTTGCTAGGCGAAAAAAGGCACGCATCTCTTACTAACTTCACCTATTTAATTTACTGGTTAGGGTTATTTTTTTTTTTAATATAAATGTAGCCTCGACCATAATTTTATAGGTAACCTCGTTGGCAATGCCTTTATTTAAATAAAGTGTTTAATAAAAAACGTTTTATCCGTTAAAAAATTGGTGCAAATCGCTTTCCACTCGGATCTTAGACTATAAAATTTATCACATTTCCTTATCATTAGACCTATTTTTGAAAATTTTAAAATCGTGGTATATTATAGTATATACATTAAAATTGACAAATTTTACAAGAGTAAAAATATTAACAAAACCACAAGTTTAAAAAAGTCATTTTTAAACAAGTAATGTAAACTTTTTTTCTATGAATACAAAAACTAACCAGAACTAACCAAAAAATAAATTTTAGGTTTGTTTGTCTCCACAGAAATAACAAGAAAACAGTTTAAAAAATTTGCACCACCAGAGTCATATATACTTTTCCTCGCTGTGGTATATTATATTGTTTAACAATATTTTTATATTAAAATTCACCTACCATCATCACTATTATCATATTAGAATTTATTAGTGTCTTCACATAACCAAATATTGCATGTTTTTTTAAATGTTATTTTAATTTACCTGGTAACTCCAAATTTATTTGAAATAACAATATGACAATGACGACAGCTATTTTTTTTCGCTGATGTACACACGCCACACTAGTGTTGTAAAGTACTTTGCAGTACTAATGTGATATAAGGCATTTCCTCTTTGCATTAAAAGACACTGTGCTATTCGCTACTTTCACAAGTGGTCGCTTTAACACAAGGTTTTGCACATGTCAAGAATACAATGTATAAAAATTAAATTAAATTAAATTAAAATAAATCAAAAAATTGCACGAAAATAATCACAATAACGAACATTTATAAAAATTTACAAAATTTTACGTTTTTATTTAAACACACTTAGTATGTATCACATTATAAATATCACAGTTTAGAGCAGAAATATTATAGCTCAAAAATTAAGAATTAAGTAGAAAAAAACATAAATAGGGTAAAGAGTTCACACATCAGTGTTATTTATAAAATAAGAATTGTACTCCTGGAAACTATAAAGCTTGTTGTTTAAGTATGCTTTTGATACATGTAAGGAATTTTTTAGTTTCCTAAATCTTTAAGGTTATTTGGTAAGAGTTATAAAAGGTCGGACCATAATAATTTATGCCATTTCTACTGGAATTTAATCTGTGGTAATCAATTTTAATTACAATTTTCTAAAGATGTTAGATATTATTAGAATAGCAAAATGCTCACTACTAATTTAAACTATTGAAAGCAAGCCATTATAAAAGTAGTGGTAACTAACTAACTAACATGGCTGCATATAAAAAATATTTTATGTGTAAGCTACAGTAAAATTGTGTAATTTACAAAATTTACAGCGAAAGTAAAAACATTATATTAGAGTAAAATTTAATAATGTTTTTGTTGTTTCATAACCGGATATCTAATAGTAAACAGTGACTGAAAAAAGTTGCCATATACACATTTTTTTTATTTCGATTTTCTTTTGCCTGGCTATCGCTTTCGCATGTCCGATCACTTTAAAATCGATTTTAACATGTGTCTTGCAAAAGCGGAATAACGGAAAAATTTAAAATAAATAAGAAAAAGTAACAAATAGTGGGGTTTGGTCACAGAGTTTTAGATAACTTAAAGAATAAAAAGAGTCTAAAATTTAATTCAAACCCAATGTGCTGCGGATTAAATTTTTTTCTCGAAAACAAAGCTTTATACGAAAAAAATACAAATAACCAAAAAGTTGCATCATTAATTAATTAAAATATAAAATATTTGAATAAAAAAAAAACGCAAATATATTTCCTAATAATATTGGCTGCGGTGTCTACCAATCCGCCACGCGACCCACTATTTTCAATTTAAATAAAGCTTAAAATGGGCCGGGACATTTAATTTAGGAATATTTATGATATTTATAAAATATTGATATTTTTAAAACTTTAATGCCCTGTATCTCGAAAACAAAGCTACTTGGGACATGTGCTTATAGAAACTATTTTTTTATATAAAACAAGATTGAAAATCACCATTTGAAGTTTCATACCATGGTTAGGAAACACTTATATTTGTTTTAGGTTAATTTGTTATATTTGTTTTAGGTTAAAAAAAAATATTTTAACCATAAATTAAAAAGAAAAGGTGTTAAATAATGGCTACGAATATAATTTATTTTAGGAAATAGAGTTTTCACAGACTGTTCACTATGGATAGAGTTAAAAAAAATTAATAACATGTCATTTTAAGTTCGAAGGTCATTGAAAAAAAATAGCTTTTTTCTCTTTTAATACCGCCGTAAAAAAAAATTGATAATGTGAGCATTTTAACCAATAATTTATTTGAAAATAATAATAATAATAATTAGAATAATAATCATATGGCGTTTTTATATATATATATATATATATATATATATATATATATATATATATATATATATATATATATATATATATATATATATATATATATATATATATATATATATATATAAATCAAGATTAAATGAATTTAAGAAAAGGTTTTTGCAATATAGAAAATAACCTTTTTTTAATAAATCACATTTTTTGACGAGCAACAATTTTCATTAAAGAGATTTCTTACAAAAAAATATAATTTTTTTATATCCATTTGCGCTCTATTTTCGACCAAAATATGAGATATGTCAAACCCACATCGAGAAAGTTATTAAATACAACCCTATTTAAGCAAAAAGTTGTTTTCTTGAAAATCATTTAATTTATCTATATAATAAAAGGTATTTTTTTAACTATTAAAAAATAGTATTTTTATTACTTTATTTTACAGGGTGTTTAAATAGTTAGTACTATTGTTTATGGGTTAGTCTGCTAGTCTGCCCCTGGCGACCACCTAATTAATGCAAATGTCCAAAACATGGATACCATTTTTAGGACTTTTTACTAAAATTATTTGATATACCAAGCACTATAAAAGTTATTCAATAAAGAATTAATGTTTATCCAATGATCTGAAAAATAAAATGGGCCCGAATTTTTGACCCCACACTGGGATAGTTGCTGTCCACCTTTACACATGCGCAGTTCTAATAAAAGTTAGTATTTTTCTTTTAAAATCCAATATAGTATTGGCAACATTGATAAAATTTGCAGTATTTTAATAAATATAGTAGTTGCAACACTGAAAACGTTTACCTAAACAGAGACAGGGCCACACTCATCATAATTTAATTGGTGATTTAGGATTTTCCGATCGTAAAATCCAGGTTAAATTGACGTGGGCGGTCGACCAAAGCCAACCTATCTATGGTCGACCGTTATTAGTCATTTGGTATTCTTCGTTTCATTTGTGTCTTGGTGTTTTTACTGGTATTTTTACCTTTCGTTTATTTTAGTTTTGTAAAACCAAACCTAACTAATAAGCAATTGTATAGTGTTGTTTTACAAAAATTGGAAGGGTTTTTCTTGTGATTTAGATTATAATTATGGGGTCAGTTTGGCCCTAACCCCAAAAATATATACGGCAAAAGTAAAAACTTGGTCAATCAAATGAGGGGACGGAGAGCATTTACAAATGGCAATCCACGACAAGTCTAACTGAACAAAAACTGCTACGGCAGCGGAAGCAAAATATCAGTTTAAAAATTGAGATATATTCCTCAAACTAATAACCAAAACTAATTGCTTTCATGATAAAATACCAACCATTAACTTTTGTTGTGTCAAAGATAATAATGCATAAAATACTGTACAGTTTTGAGCTTAAGACAAAGAGGGTTCTCATAAGTCAATCAAAAATAAAGTGTTTTAGCAAAAAACGAAATTCAAATGGAGATCACAGATAAAAGCACTTTCGTATGCTTAATTTCAATAAAATCGGCGATACGACCGAAAAGTAAAAAACTAAACAAGACAAAAAATAGTACCGAATATCTGAACCGGTTTACTTTTTAGGGACTTCTATGAAAGACAAATACAAACTTAAAATAAAATATTTAAATATGTATATCCAAGAAACAAAATTACTTGGTACATTTTCTTTATAAATTAAACATACACAAAATGTTAAACCCGGTATTGTTGTTTGTTTTCCGCTAGTTTGTAAATTTTTACTGCGCATGCCCACAACAAGACTGCGCAGTGCCCACGTAGGGGTTATTGTGATTTTCGCTGTATTCATCCATATTATTTTTCTGATCACTGTGTTTATAGGCGTGCCTTAAGGGCAGATATCTCAGTAAAGAGCGAAAAAAAAATATGGGTACTTGATATATTATTTTTCTGTGCTCTACAGACAAAAAAATTATTATTTTAACTTTTTATATTAAAATGACCTAACAAACCCTTATTTTTTTGCTTTTTAAACACCTACTTTCTCCAAACTCCTACACAACACATTTTTAGCTGTAAACGAAAGTTTTCCCCAAATTATGGTGTTAAGTTAAGAATAAAATTATATTATTGTTTTTATCGATTACAAAGTTTATTTTGAATAAGTTATTTCAATGACCTTTTGCTTAAAAATAAAATTTAAAGGCAGTAAAATCTTGGAAAAAAAATGTTTTTAAAGTTTTTGCCAGTTCTGTTTAAAAAATTAACATTTTCTCTTCTTGGATCATATTTTTTTATAAACACAAATTTAAATGACAACTGACTTTTTTTTTTGAATGAAAATTTTGGTCCATTTGTCCCCTTGTAAATATTTTGGACATCTTGTATAAACTGCATGTTTAAAGTTAAGTAAGGAATGACAATAAAAAATTCATTTTGTCTTATAATTAGCACTTTGTATACTTAAAAGAGATAATAAAAATAATAATAAATTACCTAGGTTAACTTTTGTTTCCATTAACAGACAAATTAGCGACGAAGTGTCAGGGATATTGAACGTCGTTAAACTTCATTATTTAAATATTTATATACCTATATTGCTGTTACTAAAAACGTTTAATTTCTCTCTTCCTACTGACACAGATACCTACAAGCAAAAATTGGAACACATTCGATCTTGTCTGCAGTGAAGGTGTAGTAAACTTGTATTACATTTTTACTTATTTTACACCTTTTGCAACGTCATATGATAGTTTATGATACACCTTATTTATTGAAGATGTGTTCAACAAGCTGTTACAAATTTGAGGAACACCATTAGAATCTCGTAAACGGTTAGAGATACAGAAAGGGTTAAATTGGGGCAAAGTTGTGCATTTTTCTGCTTAACAATGTTCCGTTTTAAAAATTTGTAGCCGTTTCGGAATTATCTGGCAAAAACGGAAATTTTGCTAAGAAGTTTTTATTTTTTTCTCGGTTTATTTGATCAGGTATTTTAAAACTAACAATACATTAACATTTCCACTTTTTCTGTTCTATAAAATTATATCACTAAATTTAAGATCCGACGTTTTGTCTTAATCTCAAAGGTTTTCAGAAATTCTTTAGCAAAAAGCTAAAAACCGTTAATTTTTAAACCTAAATAATGGTTAATTTTTAAATTTTTATTTTATATTAATTTTACTTGACAACGGTGGCAGACTTGCCACGATTTTTAGTTTTTTATTTAGCCATTTTAAATTTTTCTGATTTTTTAGTTAAAGCTAACCCTAAAGCATATTAGTCCAAGATCCGAATCCGGATAGGAACCGGCCTTCTCCTATCTGTTTACTAAATAAAAACTGTTTTATATTAGAGATTGCCTAAAAAATTAGGTTAAGGGTATGACCAATTAAAAAAGAAGTAAGTAATAAAATTTGTGAATGACCCTGTGTAATGTTAATTCACACTTTTTTTTTGTACATGATAGTACCTATATATTAGTACATGTTGTTTCTTTGATTTAATAAACAAAGCTGAGGTAAGTTTTTAAAAATTTTTTTTTTTTTCGTACATTCTGTATATATATAAATATATATATATATATAGTGTGTCCAAGATAAGGATCCTGCATGGGAGTTCAGTACCTATTGGAGATACAGCTTAGGTTAAATTGAGAAAAAGTTGTGTTTTTTATAGCTTATTTACATGCCGTTTGTATTCATTACCTGCTGAAATATTTTTCAAAACGAAAATTTACAATGATTTATTTTTTTTTCTGACTTTATTTGAAGAGATATAAAAACTAATAACACTTTTTCATTGGCATTTTTGCCATTACATGATATATTTGATTTTATACCCGACGTTTTCGTTAAGAAACCATTAACTTTATTTTTATATGGCTCGTGGCCTCTGATCCCATTTTTATTACAAATTCAACGATGTATCACATGTCATATTTTAATTTTTAGTTAAAAGAAAAATTGCATTTTTCTATTTTTTTAGATTATTTTTAAGTGAACCTTGCAAACAAATGCTTGGACGTTAATACCTGTTACCGTATCTGTAACATAATTTTATATCAATATAAAATAGTATTTGTCGTTATTACCCTGCTTGTCGAGTTGTTGTTTTTAAGGCAATTGTTCTTATTGTTACTTAACAATAAGAACAATTGCTCTTAAAAACAACAACTTGACAAACAGGGTAATAACGACAAATACTATTTTATAATGATATTAAATTATGTTACAGATACGGTAACAGGTATTAACGTCCAAGCATTTGTTTGCAAGGCCTACTTAAAAATAACTTTAAAAAATAGAAAAAATGCAATTTTTCTTTTAACTAAAAATTAAAATATGACATGTGATACATCGTTGAATTTGTAATAAAAAATGGGATCAGATACAGGGTGTACTTTTTTCGAGCCATATAAAAATAAAGTTGATGATGGTTTCTTGAAAACGAAACGTCGGGTATAAAATCTAAAAATACCATCATGTAGTAGCTAAAAAGTGCCAATGAAAAAGTGTTATTAGTTTTTTTATATCTCTTCAAATAAAGTCAGAAAAAAATAAAATCGATATAGTCAAATTTTTCGTTTTTGCCAAATATCTCAGCAGGCCATGAAATTTTTCAAGTTTCTAAACGGCATGTAAATAAGCTTTAAAAAACACAACTTTTTCCTAATTTAACCTAAGCTGTATCTCCAATAGGTACTGAGATTCCCATGCTTAGGATCTCTTATCTTGGACACACTGATTTGACGATAATAACGATCATTTTTTTGCTCTTTGTGCTAAAATACTCTCTACTCTAGCTTTAAAAAAAAAAAAAAAAAAAAAAAACATTTTTCTTTCAAATATCTACTCTGAACTTTAAGATCTTCGTAGCTAAATGCTTACGGCACAGCAAAATGAATTATTACTAAGGTTGGGTTAGCCTCTATTATTCGGCGGTTTTATATAAAGCAATTTATTTTATATACCGGTAAAATAAGTATAAACCACCGAAAGCAACGAATTAAGTTAGATTTTCGGCGGCTTTTATATACATAAATAGATAAAATCGTCGGGCGTAGTTTTCATTTTTATAATTGTGCAATGCCGCCGACGGTTGTTTAACCAAAAGTGAAACCCTAAACTAAGTGTATTCCAGAACACGCCCCTAATCGATTCCAAGCAATGCAAACCCAAATTTGCTCTGTAATTTATCTGGTTTATAAAAGCCTATGTAAAGCTCCGCTTCTAATGGATTAAGTTTTAATATATAACTTAACTTAGTGAGATGGAGTAATTAGCTAATTTTCATTAAAATGGCGAGTCAGATCCCACCTTAATATGCAAAGGGTTTGACATAACGAGCACGCCCAGAGTTCCCAAATTAAAAATAGTTAGAAATGCATATTGAGATAATACAAGTTTGGATTCTAGAACTTGTTGTTTTTTAAAAATGCAAGTGCATTTTTATTTATGTTTAATCGAGTAAAAACCAAGCTACAGATTTAATTTTTTTTTTGCTGCAAAGGGAACGCTCATTATTTACGTGATGTTTCTTAAAGAAATTTTTACCCTTTCTCCCCTAGTGATGCTTGGTGAGGTTTTAAACCTTACTTTCCAAAGACCTTGTAATTTTTTTTTGTACAAAATATTTTATTATTAATTTGTTTTTAAAATAGTATCGTTAAGAAAAAGTTAGTATAGTTCAATTTTATTGTACAAAATAAATAAGTATATTTTATTTATTTAGAATGTATAGCAACGATGTAACAGAATAATTCATAAGTTTTTTTTTTTTATCTTTGGACAAACCACGAAGGCTTAAAGCCTAAATAATAACGTACCGTGGGTGTCTTAAGCGAGTAAGAGGGATCACGTAAGTGAGTTTTAACTGTTTACCGACTTGTAAACAGCATTCTGCCTAAGTTTTTTATTAACCTAACAACGATTGTCTTAAATGTTAATGTTTGCTTAAATTAAACAGTTAACATGTCGCATCTAGGTTGAAATCGCACATTCAACAAAAAAATAAATACACGGATATCTTTTTACCACACCCCTTTCTCCCCCTAGGATTTTTTAGTAAGTTTTTCCAAACGCCTTCCTCCGTGTTTAGGCCTCTCTAAAAGCACAACGCAGTATACAAAATGATGCGTTTTCGAAAGCACATACCCCAGACAGATTACATATTTTTAAATAAATAAATAAAGACGTTAAAACATACGCATCACGTACTAAAAACATCCTTCTATTTTCAGTTTCAATCTTCGTCTGAGTACTCTGTTGGGTTGAATTTTTTTCAAAATAACAGTTGTTCAACAGGTTTCATCTTTCTCGCTTTGTGTACTCAGTATATCGCTTTTAGAATGAATTAAATGTACTCACTACTCCGATTAAAAAATTTCTTGTAGCAGATCCTTTATAGGGTATTTAAATAGATTGCAGATTTTTGAATGTGAATGTCACGTGTTAAAAATATATTTCAAATGTTCTTAACTTTTAAAATACAGATATAACAAAGCTTCTTTTAACTATACTACCAACCTGTATGTTGATGTTAGGAGAATCAGGACATGTGTATATTCAAGTTTTTAATCGCCTAAAAATTTGCGCTTATGTTTTCATTCAATCAGTATATTTATTCGAAAAACCCTATATAGCTTAAATCCGGAAGAAAAAGTGACATCTTATACTCTCCAGGCAATTTCAAAAGCAGGTGCTCAAATCTAACTTTACCATGCCTACCCTCGTTATGTAAAAGATGGTAAAAGAATGCCGTAATCATATCGGTTGACAAACTCTTTGTTTGAGCGGGGTTAACAAAGTTATTTGGCCTTTCACTGATATGCTGGATCCTGCAGGATGCGCCACCTAGATTTAATACTGAAATTGAGAGCAGAATCTAGTGTTTACTTCACAGAAAGTCCTCTTTGCAGATGTTGTTGGAACACGGCAATAAATCAACACCATTAATTATTAAATGATTAAAACCAAGATGACATTTTTGATACTGTGTACCATCGAAATCGGCCACTTCTAAATTGAAGTAAGCTGGGTTAGATCGTTATACTTTAGCCTCAGGAAATATGTGGTAGCATCTTGCCATCACCTTAGAGGAACTTTCCTGTATACTGAATGTTCTAGGTATCCATCTCCAAAATAATGTAAAAAATGTAGTCCTTATCTCTAAAAGTTAATTTTACCCATAAATATCCATCAGTCAGCTTTAAGGTCATGTTGAATGTTATACAGGTTACACTTGGTGAAATATCGTTTAAGGTCGATTTTATGTTATGTTTTTATTTATTTATTTTAAAAATCAAAAATGTAAAATGTTATTTGTTCTAAGAATGTTAAAAAAATATGGCAGCTTTTAATTTACCCTTAACTTTTGTTTCAGATTTTCTTCGGAATGACCTTCACGGGCTCAACTATTAAAATGTCGAAAACCTATAGAAATATTCACAAATATGAATTAGTAATAGTAAAACTTATTTTAATATCGTTGTGATGTTAAGACCGCTCAGAAACATGTGATAACCAAGTTAGAGACGAAAGTGTTTTAGATAGAGAATTAAAAATTACGTTGATCGAGTGCTTAAAGCTGATGGTTTTAATGTGATACCGGGTATAGAAATGAGAAAAAGTGGCAAATGTGAGCCTATCACAAAATCAGACTACTTGTGATAGTAAAGAAGTTCGGAAAGTTTTGAGGACTATGTTCAGGAATAAAATGGATGAGTATGCAAAAACTCATATTATTTCGGTAAATTTTGAGCAGACTGCTTTTACTAGGTGCTTCACCCCCTGTGGATTTTTTCAATATTTTCACTTTTGTGTTTTTAGCATCAGACGTATTTTTTACAGCTCTATTTATTTTATTATTTGCTCTTTTTTGGTCAAATCTGCCATTCTTTAATCATAAAGTCATAATTTATAAATTATTTAAAAGTAAATAAAGCCTTGAAAACGTTTCAAATAAATATATTCTCTGCAATAGGAAGAGAAAATATTTAAAGATTTGTCGACAGCTTTAAAGACTTTAATGGTTGCACAATTCTTTGGGAACGTCCCTAAATAAGTTACCCCACGTCTTGTCAGAAGAGCAAAAATCCACGTGTATCTTGACGAATTAGATAAAGTTTTTGCGATTTTTAAGGTTTGACCCCGAAATCACTCAAGAAAATAAAATGGAATGATTGACCAAAAGAAAGACTTGCTATACTTGTCCTTCAAAGTAAAGAAAGGCAAACTGCCTACGAATTTTACAGCAAAAAATTGTGTACCGAATGTTTTTAAAAATGTAATTTTAAGGGGTTGTATTTTTTATGTTGACTTCTTTATTTTTTACAAGTTCTTTTTTGTAATAATTAATGTTTGGTATATTAAAATAAATATCAGTGTTACATATATGTACAGGGTGGGCCGAATTCGACGCTTTTAATAGAAAACTCATGTTTCTGTATGTTTTAGAAAAAACTGACCCACATTTGCGAGGCTCAAATTTTAAGTCAAATTTACTAGTGCAATTCGCTATCTTGCGTCGTTTACTCGCTACAGCGTGTTTCTTCATTTCTTGAGTTTTCTTTTATCCTTTATAAAAATTTTATTTTTAAACATTTTTATTTCCGAAAAACATTTTTACAGCAACTTTCTATGCAGATTGCAGATATAATTTTAGTTTTTTCTAGGATTTTGCATTTTTGGTTTATTTCTTTTTAAGATTTTAAATGGAACACCCTGTATATTTTTTCACTGTTAAAATGTTTAAAAATTTACCGTTTTAAAAATGTGTTACCCTTTATAATTTTTTTTCAGCAGTTTCGAACATATTGCATATCTTGTCATTTATGACTGATATTGGTTAGATAGTAGGCCATGAAAAAGTAATTATGTTTTACTTTAAACAATCTTGTAATAACTTTTGTTTTTTATTGAATGCAATGACGAGAAACCATTTTTTTTTAATAATTTATTAACGCAAATAGGGTAAAAAATAATCCTAATTTTTGGTTTTTAAATTATATTGTTAATATTTTGCCCTAGGAACTTTTTAAAAGGTTTTATTAAAACGTTATTATTTAATGTAACAAAAAACCATTATTTTTTATATTTTAGTAAATTAAAGATAACCATGGAAAACAAATGCCAGCTTTTAGTTAAAAGGGTTAAAATTTAGCTTGTGTTTGTTTTTTATGGCTTACCTGTATACAAAAAGATAAGGGTTGTTCTTTACATAAAATATTACGTATTAAGAAAACCTGACCAAAATGTTTATAGGGCAAAATATTAACAAAATAATTTAAAATACTTATAAAATAAGATTATTTTTTACCCTTATTTGCGTTATTAAATTATTAATAAAAATGGTTTTCCGTCATTGCGGTCCGTAAAAAACAGAGGTTATAACAAGATTGTTTAAAGTAAAACATAATTACTTTTTCATGGCCTACTATCTAAATCATCATAAATGACAAAATATGCAATATCTCAGAAACGGCTGAGAAGAAATATAAAGTGTGTCAGATTTTGTAAAGTTAACTTTTTAACCATTTCAATAGTGACAAAATATACAGGGTGTTCCATTTAAAATTTCAAAAAATAAATAAATAAATTAAAAATGCACAACCCTAAAAAAACTAAAATTATATCTGCATTCTGCATAAAAGTGGCTGTGGAAATGTTTTTACAGAATTTAGAATAATATTTAAAAATAAAAAGGGTATAAAGGATTAAAGAACATGTAAAAAATTAGGGAACACGCTGTAGCCTGTAAACAACGCAAAATAGCGAATTACGGTTTTCACTAGTAAATTTGGCATGAAATTTGAGCCTCGCAAATGGGGGTCAGATTTCATGTAAAACAGAAACATGAGTTTCCTATCAAAAGCGCTAAATTTGCCCACCCTGTACATGTGTATAGTTAAATCTTATATCGTACAACCCAAAGTTTTAGCACTAGGTTGTTACGAATATTGCTATTTTTTTTAAGTTCTATTATTAACAACGTTTTTAAAACACTTTTGTTTATAAGCAAAACATACCAAAAAATATACAGGGTGTTTCTTAATTTTAAATAGAAAATTCAATAGCGTATTTTTAAGCCAATTTTATGCAAAAAGTTTATATAAATAGAGGTCCGAAAATGCTTTGTATTTAAGATACAGGATGTTAAACTTAAAAAATAAAATTGATTTTTTAATAATGTCCCAAATATGCCTAATTTAGTTCTATTAAAACTTGTCTGTAATATTTGTTGAAATATGAAGTTTATTCGGTCATAAATTTATTTTAAATAGTAAGACCAGTGACGGCGTCTAACCCATCTTAGCTAATATTATTGACAAAAAAATGTACGCCACTGAGTTTTTTGCAACTTTTATATTTTTCCGGATAAAACACTTTAACAAACAGTTTTTTTGTTTTTATATTTTTACGTAGCTTACTTATTTTTTAGAAAAAAAACCTGCTAAACTCCATAATCCTAGACCATACAAGAAACATTAAGGCATTTTTTGCTTTTAAAATTAAAATGTTAAAGCTTTTTATTTGCATATATGTAATACCATCAACATACTAATTGAGCCAGCAGTTTTGGTTTTTCGGCGAGTAATAGAATAACAAAACAAGCAGTATTAGTCACGCATGTTTACATGTTGGAATTTAGTTAAATTGTCTTTTTTCCTCACATTGCCTATGTGTTATGTTATTTAGCTTAACCTGTATACTTTATTAAATACCGTTTAAATCTAGTCTTGTAGTTTTTTAAAAAGTTTGACATCTTGATTTGATATAAACTTAAAAAAAAAATGACTCAGGAATACCCCCTTTAATTTTTTACCGCTATTAGGAAACACCTTGTATATATTTAAATACAAAATAGTAGAACATAAATTTTCAGTTTAATATCGATGCTTCTATACTCTTTATGGGTTTATCATTTAACTAAACAAAACTAAGTGTACGTATGCTCTTTTAATTATAGGAACACCACAAATGTTTTCTTCTTTGAAGCCATTATTATTTTTCTATAACTGACTTTAGTGCTGGTTTTTGTTTTAAATATTTAATATGCCTTTTACCAAAAATTTACGCTAGCAGCAATTTTAAGGGTCAAGGTATGAAAATGTCTCATATAAAAAAAAGTATTAAACTTCTTTTGCCCCTATTTGTTTTAAAAGCATTGGTACATCACATAAATATTTAAAACATAGCATTTTATCCTGGTATATATCTGTTATATTAAATAGACTTTAATATTTATTTTTGTATGTGCAAAGTGCAGACTGTTAGATATAAAACGCTTTTAGAAAGATTTAAAACTTGACTACTAAAAATTATAAATAAATAGAATATGTTTAAGTTACAAAACATAAAAGGCAAATTGTTTTTATTTATAAACTTAATCCAAATTACTAATTAAAGTGAATTTCCAAAGTGACTAATATAACGTAAAAATGCCGGATATAATCTCAGATCGCGTATAAAGATTTTAACCTACTTTCTCATTGGGTTTACCAGACTTGTATTTCTGGTTATTTATAATAGTAGTATGTTTATATTTAAAGAGAACTTTATCATCAATTTTAGGCGAAGAACCAACTCTAAAACGGTATTTACCGATCGGTTATGTTAACGTTTAAACAATTTATTATACGTCAAAGTTGTCATCAATTATTACCTCGGTTATAATTGGTGGAACGCCTAAAATTGATGTATTTAAGATTTGTATTTAATGCCGGTGTCTGACGTTAGGCAATACTGTGTTCGAAGGATGTGCGGAAACATTTGGCAAACTACAACAGCCAAAGCGTGGACGTAACTTCAAGACATTCTCTATAAAAACACAAATTCTATTTGATTTGTGTGGGTTTACTGGCATTGCAGCCAATTTTAATAAACTTACCGTACACACTATGACCAGGGCATAACTACCGCCGTATCAGCCGTATCAATGAACGGAGCCTACAGGGGCCCCCAAACGTGTGCAAGCAAAAAAATTAAGTGCCGGAATAACTGTTTTGGGGCGCTGTGCTGAAGTTGTTAGGGGATCCAACAAAAATAAAATTTAAGACATAAAAATAAGGTCCTTTATTTATTTTTTTAAATCAACTTAAAGACCAATAAAAAAGGTCCTCCCCTCTTTCACATTACAATCATGGAATTATAAAGGAAAAAGTCTTCAACCAAGTTCCCTGTAAGGTGCCAATTTTATCACACGGGGCCCTAGGCTTCAGCCTAGTGGTTAAATACGGCACTGAACTGAGGCCTTTTTTTTGGGCCCCCTAACTCATTGTAATACCCCCAAGGGATGCTACGCCACTGACTATGACGTTGACCAAAGTCTTTTGACTCATTTTTTAAAATGAAAGTAAAGCTTCTTTTGCCATTTTTTTATATTTATAGTTATAACTTACCCTATACAGGGTATCAGAAATTCGGGGTACACTATAAGGATCTTGGAGACGATAATAGATACAGGGTTGGTTAAATTAGGGCAGTTGCACATTTTTGTGGCCTGCAATATTGAAAAATTTAAATACTAATCCCTGGTTATTTAAAAATATATTTTAAAACAAACAACCCATTCCTACCATCTATATTTGTTTTATAAAATGATGCCAATAAATTTAGGATACGACCAATTGCCTTTAAGCCGCCATCATCAACTTTGTTTTTTTTTAATTAGGCGGAACATTTTGTTTTAAACTTAATAAACTCCTATTTCAATTTTAAATTCATCGATATATTACAATTTACATTTATGCATAGTTTCGTACCAAAAGACCATTATTCACTATTTCACTATCACAAATAACGATTTTATACCAAAAGTTCAGGCATATTTTCGTTCGAAAGTAACTATGTATACATTTTTGAAACATAATATTGCTAAGCGCTAAAATGCGCAACTTGGCCCCAATTTAACAAATCATCTATTTTTTACCGTCTTTGAGATTCTAATGGTGCCCCTCGAACTTATATGCCTGTATATTGCCGATTAAATTAAAAGTTTTTTAATTTTGAACCGTGACACAATTTTTTCAAAATACCCCTTAAAAATCAAAATTCTACACTGTATAAACAGTATTTTATTTTGATTTCCTCTGAGCTTCTGGTATTGCAGATATCAAAATATGGCAACCGTTATTAAAAATGGTTTTGAAAAATGCAATAATTGCTCCCTCCCTAGGAGCTTAAAAAACACCTCTTTAGTTGCTTACTCTATGAAGTGACTTTTGGAGAGACATAAATTTAGCTGTTGCCTTTTCTTCCCCCTCTCAGAAAAAAACAAATATATTTTTTACGTAGGTCCCCAAAAATAGCGGTATAAATAAAATAAAATTGGCGATGAGCAAGAAAAGTAAAAAAAAAATAATACCATTTCCATTAGAGCTAAACAATCCTCCACCACAATCTATTTCTAACGATTAAAAACTTGTCGACTCCCAAACAAATTACAGAAAATGGAAAAAAGTACTCATAAATATTTTTAAGGTTAAGGAAGTTAAAATACTTTCTTACATTCACAGAACCCTGTGGGTACTATAGATTGAAAAGCGACACCTTACGGTGCTCAAGGTGTAAGGACGCATTTAAGAAGCCCTTTAAATAAGGCCCTTACTAATGGGTAAGGGTGTGTGTGTGTATGTTTTATTAATAGGGAAAAGTAGTATGGTATCGGACAAGTAGTCGATAAAGCATTGAAGCAAAAAGCTCGAAATTTTTAGAATAGGATGGATTGGAATGCGGTTTTTTGCATTCTGCTTTAAAAATTATTTGTAAAATTTGTACCTAATTTTTACCTCATACAAACCGGAAGTTGTATTGCTGCAGCCAGAAGTTTATTTAAGAAATGTTTTTTTTTTTAAGATGGCCTTCGAAAAATTTAATAACTTTGAAAATAAGAGTCAGAACTGGCCCAAGTTCGGCCCCGGAGCTGTTAGACTTTCTCAAAATTTTTGTGAAGAAGAAGAGAAACTCAGATTCGGGGATTTTTGGGCCGCTTCACGTCAAAACGATCCACCGAGCACCTAATGCACCGCTAAAACCACTAAAAGAGGTTGTAGTGATGTTTCTTTAGTAAATATTTACCGATTTAAGAGTAATAGTAATATACTAAAATAAAAATATATAAAAAAATAAACCGACTTCAAAAGAATGAGTAAAACTCACTAAAAATTAATTATCACAATAAAAAAAATAAATTAGAAAAAGAGTCGGGTTATAAAATATGTGCTTTACTACTAAATGCTAATAACTAAATAAACAAAAAAAAAATATTTTAATGCCATATGAAGGGTCCAATCCAAGAACCGGCCAAGTCCAATTTTTAGGCAAATTTAGTTACTTTATTACTCAGTAAAAGTTATCTATTGTCCTAGTGCGAGAACGAAATCTATAATTTTAAAAATTAGCGAATTATAGACGTCTATATTGGTGATTGCCTATTTGTACAAATTTTGCAAAAACCAGTCAAGTCCATTCTTTTTAGATAACAAGCAGACTAAAAACAACGTTTTTTAACTCTTGCTGCAAGGGTCACCACAACCAAACAAGTACAATAAATTTCTTATTATTTTGAACTTCCTTGTAAGTTTTACTAGTCGGTTCATTTTTTTATATATTTATTTGAACTTATGTCGGAAAAATTCTCGGACCACGAATTCCCACGTAAATGACTCTCGTCGACGTTTCTGAGCTACAGGTATTCGGGGGTCAATTTAAACATCATAATCGTAAAAAGAGACCTTAAAAACTTCCAGGTCCCTGACCTGGGCCAGTTCTGCCTCTTATATACAAAGGTAATAAATTTATCACAAAAATAAGCATAAAACTTCCAGTAAGAATAAGGTTAAAATTGAGTACACTTTTTACACACAGTACATACAATTTTTGGAAGCGAATGCAAAAACTCAAAATTTGACCCATCATGTCCTAAAAGAACTCGAACTTTTGTACTTTTTATTGCTTTATTGCCTTGACTAAACTGTTGTTTTAAGTTGTGCTAAAGTAAAATGAAAAATAAAGGATGAGGGTAACAAACACGACCATTGTTCATTTAATGGTTAACTCGTATTTTCGATTTTCTCAGTAGTTTTTTCTGGTACGAAGTTAAGTTTTCAAAGACATTACGTAGCTACAAGTAAATTAAATTCTTTCTCCTTATTTGCGGCTTAAAAGTATCTAATAGGCTTTAGTATTCCAGCTGAAAATTATTTTAATTCTAAATCCATTTGACTTAAAAATTATTTATTTTTGTCTGCATGTCTGTCGGCTGGTACCTGACATTATATTTCTAGGTGGTATCGGACAGACCGACATTTTAAATATCGTAGGGATTGTAAATAACTAATCCTAAAACCTTGCACAAAAAAATAAAGAAACATTACAAAAAACATTACCTTAGGAAATCTGTTTTGAGAAACCATATTAAAATTTAGATAACCAACTAAGGCCACATAACAAATTTTAATTCCTATAACTTGTTTTTCAATTTGCAGAAAAACTAAAAATTAACCACCGCTTAAATAAAGCTTTGTGTGTGTGTGTGTGTGTGTAGGGACCTCAAAAATTTCTATTATAAATTATATTTTTATAATGGTAAAGAAGCTCGGGAGGGGATTTCGGGATTTACTACAGCGGGGCAGATTAATACCGTAGGATACCTTGTACCCGGTTAAGTACCTTCACCAAATATAAGCCCCGTATACAGGCCGATCATAAAAACAAAATATATCCATCAAAAGTTGTCCAGCAATTCAGACTAAATAGGGTATGTTAATTACATGCTAAACAGTCTATTTTTTACCAATCTGACAATTTAAGAGTGACGTAAACGGAAGAGAGGGCTACAAAAAACGTTAGTTTAACATTTTCGAACGTGGCTCCATTTTTATTTTATAGAAAATAATTTAGGGATAACAAAAAGTCTGAAATCCGATACAAACCAAACGATTTTCACAGGTCAAAATAAAATTAGTATTTTTTTGACATATTTAAAAGTCTATAGCCACTTTCCCCACCGATGAAAAGGTATACATTATGTTACATTTTTTCCTTCTTATCCTTTAAGCTTTGCAAACCCATTAGGTCTCTATGACGCCCAAGTAAATCCCCATTTAGCATCGTGGGCTTCCCTACTATGAAAAGAAACAAATATTTAAGTTTACAAGTGACAGAATTAACCAGTTTATAGAAGCAGTTGGCTTCAGAAAGGAATGAAATATTCTTAAAAGTACTCCATTCAATCCATCAAAAAAATTTAATTTCTATGAAAGGATGTTTTTTAATATGTGACTTTTGTAGTTTTAGTCTTAGTTTCACCTATTTTATTTTTTTTTAGATGCATCAGGCAAGAGTTCATTTTTGGCAGGTTTTGCTATGGGTTTTCTGGCCTTTTTCTTAAAAGCTGATGCTTCCTGTATTTATTGGTGCTCAACTTATTAAGTCGGTACTAATAGCTATGTTCCTACCTGCCATTCTTGGAAGTATAGGAAAGCTAGCTGGAAAAGGACTTTCAACATTCTCGGGTCTATCGGGAGCATCAACAGGTAAATTTGTTGTACAAAACCAAAACAAAAAAGAATAATATAAGTACTCTTTGTTATTTTTTTAAAGAATAATATAGAATATTATGAATAATATAAGTAGCGTCGCGATGATTGGTAATGACCATTGGCTGAGCGACGTTGTTTTTTTTAATCTAATAGCTACGGGTTTTTAGTACTGTCGGTCGATGGAAGTCACAGTTTACCTTTACCCCAAACAAATATTCAGTTAAATGTGGCTTCATTTATAAGTAAATATGTGAGTTTAGCAAAGGTAAGTCGAGTCTGACTGAAAGTCCTAGAAAACCGTAACTTAAGGTTTGTCGGCATGTGTACTAATAAAATAACTTCTTAAAAGGTACCATCGATTGTCTTAAAACGATTAACCGGCATTCGGAAGATCGGAGCTGCATTTTGTAAGTAAAAGTTGTTGTTTGTAGATTATGCCGATAAACTATATTGGATTCAATAAAGGTTTACCATCGTTAACTGTAATATCTCTCTGTTAGTAAAGAATCTACAACTTTTAAATATCTTTGCGAACTGCCATTAGAAAATTTAGTATCTAGTGGTTTTTGAGTGTGCGGAATTAAACAGCGATATCGGCAAGGTTGCTATAGTTTACAATTTTGTGCTACTTGTATTTATTTGATTACTTTGATTTTCAATGGCATCTGATAGCAGTTGAAACTAATTTTTAAAATCCTCATCTTACTAATTTGTCGCGTCCACTTTGTTGCAGTAAATATAAACCCTGGAAATAAAAAAATGCGGTTACAAAATTCCCAAATACAAAGGTTAATCTAAAAAATATATCAATGTTTAATGCTTGAGTATTCAAAAACGGATCGTCTGGCAATTTTTTTTAAAATAGCGTTTGTTGTTGGCAAATTAATCTTCCAATGGTTTTGTACCTTGAACAATATTTTGATATATATTTAAAACAATATAAATATATATATTTTTTGGGGTCAGTCTAATGTAAACTTCAAATTAAAGTATCCTTATGTAAAACTATAGACTATAAAACAATTCAAAAAACAAAACGGTGATTTTTAAAGTAGCAGTTGTTTTCCTTTATAAAACACAAATAGAATTTACAAAACTTTCTTGTAGAGAATTTATCTAGTCAAAGACAGACGACTCTTAAGGATTTTATATTAAAGAATCTTACATTTTCTTGTATACAAAATATTTCTATACATTGCAACAAAGTTAAACGAGCTTTCGGTTTTATATTCAATGTAACGATTTACCGATTTAACAACAGTTTATAAGGAAATTCAAGCATAAAAGCAAAGTAGAATATCGTTTTTAACCTAAGCACATATTTTCCGCTTGATATTGTCAGAAAATAAAAATATCTGTGTTTATAAATTTATAAAGACATTTTCGATAACTTATGGTTTATAAACCGTTAACTGTAGTAGTGTTAGTTCTTTATAACGTATACTTAGTGACAAGAAAAATAGGGCACAAAGTAAAAACTAAATTAATTAAGACAAAAGTATACGTAAAGAATTAGATAATTAAAGGACTTCGCACCATTTGCATTAAAGCCGTCATCGGTGAAATTTTTGAGATTGTATTATGTTATAGTACCATTTCTACTGGTAATATTTTCATAAACATTTCGGGAGTTACTGGTGCTATTTTGTATTTAGCGCTGTCCAAGCTGACGTCACTGGATTATATAAAAAAATCATATTTTATTAGTTTACTTTAAATACATTTTATTTTAGAATTTGAACTATTTGGTTAAAAATATTTATATTTAAAGATATAATTGGGTTTTAAAGTTTGCTAACCCACAAAAAATCTAGGGTGGTCCAAATCATCAATCATGGTTATTTTGCAAAACAAAATGTGCTAATACAAGTACAATTTTTTAGAATATAATTTGGGTCAGCAAAGTTCAAAACCTAATTCTATCTTTTAAATATATTTATTTTTAACAAAAAAACCATAAAGTTTCAACTTCTATCATTGTTTTTCAAAGTGTATTTGAAGTAATATAATGTGCTTTATTATAACATCTAGTGACGTCACTTTGGGCAGCCCTAAATTTAAAATTTCACCAGTAACACTACAAATAATTTAAAATATTACCGGTAGAGTGGGATTCTAACAGACTACAATCTTAAAGAATCTCACCGATGCCGGTTTGCAATGCAATCCCTTTAGTATTTTTGGATACTTTCATTACCAGGCCAGGACATGAAGGAGTGGAAGGCAACTGAGATTGCTGACCAGCTAGGCAAAGTTGGTGCACAGGCCCCGTTTCACGGACCCGGAACCATTCTGCGGCATAACGAGAGAGAGGTCACCTAAGGGAAGAACTCAGAGGAGGAAGCTGGAACACGAGGCAAAAAAAAAAGAAGGAGACTCACTGGAATAACGCGCTCCCAGGACAGAGACAGGGCGAGAGAATGTATCTCTCAATCGCCTTAAATACACTAAAAGCTGTCAGAGCTTCAAAGAACGAACTCTAGGATAGTAGCAACTAACTTCACTGACTGGATGCAGCGCCCTCTGAGGTATCACCTTGGCAAGATGGGAGAGACCGACAGTAACGACGCTCGCTCAGGTTTTGATGATCGATCAGCGAGCGAAACCTCGCGGCACGCGCTATGCCAATGTACGGAATCAGCACAGGCCAGAGACTAAAATATCACGGAGGGAGTTTTCACTTGACTCCAGAAGATATAAAAAGGCTCGCCCCCAGCGCTATTTCCAGCTTCGCGAAAGGTTTGGGAATCGAGGGGATTAACTAATGTAGGGTATCCACAAAGATCTTTCTAGGTCGAAGTGGGAAGAAGGGCTAGCTTAAGCCGAACGACCCATTACACTACAATACAATACAATTCCTTTAAAACACTTATCTCTGTAAAGAGAAAAAAATTATAGGAACTTGTCACATCATTTTAACGTGTTCTATATTAATCCGAGAGATTGTCCACATATTCTTGGACACCCTGTATTTATAAAGTTTTATTCTTATTTTTTTGTTAAAGAATCGCCAGTTCAATTTCTTTGTAGAGATTCTGGACCAACTGTATAGACATCTTCATAACTTAGGTTGTAAGGTTTTTAATAGTTTTCGTACAGTGCATTTCTTTAATGTCCCTCCTCTACATTTTATTTTTAAACGAGATTTAAAAAAAATAAACATTTTGGAACGTGATATTAATGCCTAAATACTATATTTTAAAGTCGAAAATGACAATTGAAAATTTCAAGATGGCAATATCTTTAACATACTTATGAGGTGCCTTATAACCCTAGGAATATAAGGTCAGTTTACCCTTTACCCACTACAAACTGGCGGTACTTTTAAAATTTCCTAAATTCCTGATTGGTATGGCCACTAATTCGAAAGTAGGTACTAAAGTTGGATGCACTTATTGTGATATTTTTAACGCTCTCTAAATGATCTTTTTATGGTTTTACTGGTTCATAATGTATAAGGTAGGTCAAAAAGTATATATGAGGCGTCTAAATGAAAAACCCGACATCTCAAGAAACTAGCAAAAAATGGGTTCGGATACGCTTTATTATATAAGAAAATATTCCACTAGAATCCATTCCTAAAATCGAAAAAGTGCAAAAACTGACATCTAATATGAAATATCGCTAGTAAAAGTTGCGCATAAAATGCAAAATCCGACATCTATTAGCTTAAATTACTTGCAAATACCGACATCTCAAACGCAACCAATCATCGTTAAGTATTAGGTTGGCCGCGCATGTGTAGTTAAACGCGCGCCAGTAAGTGGACGGACCCACTTTGTACCGAAAGGATTTTTTTTAATTTTAAAAATAAATGTGTTAGAAGTTGATGTGTATACTTTTTTATTTTTAATTTATAATAAAATCCTGGATGCAAATGCCGGCGTATTTCAAATTTTTTAGAGGCAAGACCCGACATTTGTAATACTTACATGCAAAGCCGACATCTATAATTTAATTTATGAAATTACCTAAAATCTATTACCTGTAGGTTTTTTTAATATATAATATCGTTACGTTATCATAAAGAATTTTTAATTGCTACTTGGTAACAATTAAAATAAAAATTATTATTTTGATCGTTTTTCGTTATTTCCCAAGAATTAGGTTACATGGAGATGTCGGATTTTGCATCTAGACGCCTCATATATTTTATACACGGCACCCTGTTTAATACATTACATTTTAAAAATCTTTACAAAGCTTTAAGAAAATAAAACAATAAGTACATCTAACATTCCATCTAAATTAGGTGTTTGGGTAATTTTTAAATTACCGCCATTTTGTTGATAAGTAAAGGTATTGCCACAAGACCCCTCTTTCCATTAATTTTTTTCCCAAGATGGCACCCAGCAGCCATCTTGATATTTCTAGCTGTCAATTTTACTTTAATATACTATCAATGCATTAACTTTATATTCGAAAGTTTTTTTAATTAATCCGTTTAAAAAATAAACGAGGTAAGGCGTGTAAGACATGCACTGTATGAATAGAATAGTCGTGCATTGGTAATTTTTTATCTAACTCTATAATGTGACCTTTTATTTACGTCTTCCTAACGACATATAATACTGTGCATATTTTATGACGTAAATAATAGGAATCGTAAAATTATTTACGATGCACTTTGAAAAATATTTTAACCCTTTTATTTTACGACATTGCTATTTATTCTCATTTATTGTTTAAAAGTTTAAAATCGCTTTATGCAGATGCACATATAAAATTTTTGGGTTATATTTAATCTTTACATATTCGGGTATTATTAATTTGGGGTTTTTAATTCTTTTCAGAAAAACATATTAATAAAACAAAAACAGAAAAATAATACTGTCTACGGATGGGGTTTAAAAGAGGACAAATGGATCAAAAATTTAATATTTTTAAAAAAGATATTTCTAGTAAAAAATTTTGCTGGTAAAAAAATGATCCACGGAGAGAAAATTTTAATTTTGTGTAACTACCTTTATTTTTAATTTTTAGGTAAAATGTCATTTAAAAATCGATTTAAAATAGTATTTTGAACGACTTAATGTGTTACAGGGGAATCAAAAAGTTTTATAAAATTGATTTTGGTGTTATCAGAAATTAATTATTTTAAATTTTTGGAATAAAATACCCTGAAAAACTATTATACGTTTCTCTTTAAACACAAGCTTTCTCTCTCCCCTGAATTCATATACAACACAATTTTCCAGCTGTAAATGAATGTGATCAAATCGTTTTTGCCAAATTATGGAGTTCAATATTAATTTGTAATAATATTTTTAATAATAACAAACTTAATTCTAAAGAAATTTTCTTAACACATTTTGTCCAAAAATTTAAAAAAATAGATAGTTTCTGAAGGAAATTCATGTTTTTAATAGACTAAAGACTAAAATAACTTGTTTTTTTGTTTTTTTAAATCAGTCGGCTGGAATATTCCTAAGTGGAGATGCCTCTGCCGATGGCCTCTGAAAACGAACATATTATATTAATATCCGCGTAGCGTTTTTAGAGTATATAAACTGGTTTAAAGACGCTGTTTACCACTAAATATTGCGGTCATTACCGGCAACATAAAGAGATTTAAAACTTACCGCTTACGCTCTGTTATCGTGACTACCTAATACGTTTGTTGAAACAATCGGATCTCTTAACATTTTGTAAATTGCGGATTCATTTATTTCATTTCTTTATGATGAAAAGGCCGTAATGTTTTACTTTGTTGTAATTGCTCTAAATAGTATAAATTTAATGGCAGTAAGGCTAAATTAATTTATTAAAAAATTTGAATGGATAAAATTTAAAAAAAAACCTGATTTAGATATGGTGGTTTAACACATAAAATATATAATAAAGAAAATATTTATGGTACCTTATTTACAAATTAAAATGTCCAGCATCAAAATCACTTTATATTAAACTAGACATAAAAATTTACAGCCCAAAAGTAAACTTGTGGGACCCTGTATATCCCAAATAATTTTGGCTTTCGACTACTGTATACAGGATGATTAAACTTAGCAGTTTTAAAATTAAACACCCTATATTATTACCATTGCCATTAAATATTTTAAGAAGATTTAAGAAAATGCGACATTTATTACACCTTTCGCTTATAGTTTAGGAAATAGGGCAATCCAAATTTGAAAAACTGTAGATATATATTTTATCGACGGCACTAAGCTTAGAACTGTAAATATACCGAAAATTTAAGGTAATTTCTAGGTTTAAGTAGCTATATTTTTAAAACTAATTAAAAAAACATATTAAATGATGTGTTTTTAAGTTCTTTAAAATACATTTTTAATAAAGGTATAATACTTTAAAACTTCTGAGGATCGCCATATATCGAAAACTATTAGAAATTTGATAGGATAGATCTTTTAAATGATGGCAAAATTTAGAGTAACTTATACAATAATATAATGAAAAATGTACAATTTTTGCAATATATCCAATATGCGATGTTCAATTGTTTTTCTCCCGACAGCACATTAATCAGCACAAAAATCTACTATTCTTTTAACTTAACCAACCTTGTATCTGTATAATAACTAAGTTAGCAATATTGCGGACTTTAGTTTGTACCCTGTATATACAGGGTTTTACAGAATTTTTTGAGAAACATTTCACGGCAGATTCATTAACATGGGCCCGAAAAGGCTTAATTTTTAGATAGAGGATGTAAAACCTTAAATAAAAAAATGTTGTTTTTTTTGTTAAAATCTTCAATATCTTTTATCTCACTTCAATACTTCAATAAAAATGGGGAGTGTTATTGACATATTAAAAGGGCTTAATAGGATTAAATTTAAATAAATTTCACTAATTTAGTGGCGTCTCCAAAAGTACCTCAATGAATATTTGTGACAATAGAATGTATGCCACTGACTTTTGTAAAAGTTTTAATATTTTTATTTGGTTAAAGAAAGTTAGAGCTTTTTAACTTTTTGTATTTATTTTTATAAAATATTTTTAGAATAATTATTTTAAAAATTGTTTTCCATGTTTTTTTGTAGTTCAGGGTTAAGTAGATGTGTTTTTTTTGTCAAAAACTATAAGATAAAAAAAACCAAAAGTTTTAAAATGTTTTTTTACTTGCCTAATCAAAAAAAAAAAAAAAATAGTCAGTGGCGTACATTTTTGGGTCAGAAATATTCGTTTAGGTACCGCTTAAGATGTCAATAACCGAAATAAGATAATAAAATAATAAACAAATAATAAAAAAAGGTTAACACCCTCTATGCGGAAGTCAATGTATTTTTGGATCCATGTTTAAAAAAAAATTCTATATTTATAATAGTCCCTGGGCCAGTAATGAAATTCACTTTATGATGCCCTTAAATTTTCCTAACAAAATTCCGTAACACCTTGTAAATACTCTATGATCGTCCTGTATATCGATTGTGTCAACAACTTTACAGTTTACGATGTAATTAAAAGTTTTTGTGAATAACAATAGTTAAAGTAAAACTGATTGAATTTCTTGGCACAATATACAAGACAGCGTCGGATAAACTTTCTTACCATCTCCAAAGGATTTAGTTAATTTAGTTCTGACTACACGTATAAGATAGTAATCTTTACTTGAGCGTTAATTACAGAAGCTTAACTAGATTTTCATTTAAGATCTTCGACATAGAACTGATTTAAAATACGGCATTAGAAGTTTTTGTTTCTTGCTCGTAAAACAAAGGCATCTCTTTTAATTTTGTAAGGAGTTAGGTGAGTTTCGGATGGTTTTAAAATAGGGTATGTATGTACTATTATACAGGCTGTTCATTTAAAAACTTACCACTTATGATATTTTTTCGAATATCATTCGAAAAACATTTTTTTAGCCAAAATATTTCTTTTGTTTTATTTAAGTTTGTTTGTTTCTGGGAATTTCGTTCATGACATTTAATTTATATCACTCGCCCGACGGTTCGTGGTATTGTTATAAATGTGATTCACAAAATTGCCAAGCAACAGACTTTCATACTGTGACGTATAACTTTGGAATTACAACGGGACCATTTTACGTCACTTGGGCAAATGTACCATATGGAACTATCTTCTTGGGACCATGAGACCGGTGGATAAAACCATCTTTTCTTTCACTATACGACCACAGGAACTATTTGACTAACTAAATTTAGTACGGGCATACCCCCCACTAGGAGTAGCCCGTACGGGGCTTAACTAAAACTTTAACTTTATACTTGACTTCACTTTTACTACGTACTTCTTATCTAATATTTTTATAACTTTTTTTCTCTCCATTATTGGGACAATTTCTGTTATATATGACCTAGACTCTGTTATTGTTTAGCGACAAAAACCCTTGCACTATATTTTTCGATTATTTGTTTTAATTTTTTGGATGTGATTTTTTAATGCCGAAATAATTAAATAAATGTTAAAATAATTAAAACTCATATACCCCCTATACGGGGTATATGGTATATATTACAATACAATCGAAATATTTTGCCAGCAAAAATTTCTCTCTTATTATATACGATAAAACTTAGAAAGGTTAAAGTAAAAAGGTAAAAACAATTGTTGATTTATATTTTAATTAAAGGTTAAACACTTACTTTTAATTCTCGTAAAATAGTCTTGTCGAATTTCAATCTAGAAATTTTCTTTACGCAAAAATTAAGGATTTTAAAAAACTCTACAATAAAAAAGTATAAAGAACTAAAAAAGTTTTAAAAGTACTTTTTGCCTAATTAACTTTAATAGTTACTATTAACATTTATTTATAATATTTTAGAGAACTTAATGAATTGAGAAAGCCAGCTTCAGATAATCCGGAAATTCTAAGATTTTTCAAATATATGAAGGCAGCCAAAGATGGTCAAGATGGAGAAGAATGTCTCGCACATAGTGGATGTCCATCACTGACAGCAAATCAACCTAGTCCAGCATTGCTCACTACATATAATGATATAAACAAATTGGTATTAGCAAGAAAACTTAAGAAATAGGCAAACAAATATTAAATTAAGATTTTTTGGTTGGCAACTTATATTTTGATATCTCAGGGAATTTTGTTATTTCAATTTTACTTTACTTGGAAAATAGCACAAAAACAACATTATATTGCATTAAAATATTATCATACAAAGTTTTGGTAATGCAAGATCTTGAATATTCCTAAACTGGTTTATCGGTAATAAAAATTAAGGTTAAGAAAAAGTAAAGACACCTTAAAATATAAGAGATATACTGTCTAAGTCCTTACCAAACAAAATGTTTTAGTTCTCGGCGGATACCAAGCGTCAGCGTCAGCAGCCAGCCTTGAGCGGCAAATGTGAGCGCTGTCTTTGATCTTTATTCGAGAATAAAAGAACTTGTTTATTTAAATCAGCCGCTCGGCGCTGAGGCTAGTTATCGTGCCCAAGGTTTTTGTTCTCATGCTCTTTATAAAACCCAGACCCAAGGTTTCCGTTAGGCTGTCATATTTACATAAAAATATTTTAATAACAATAAAAACAACAATAAAAAATATTAATTTAAAATATTTTCAACTGGTGGTAATAAAACTTGTCATTACTAATCATAAACAAAAAGGTATAAATCATCTAACATAATAACTAATATGAGTTAGTACAAAATAATTTAATATTAATAACTTTCAAAGTTTTTGGAGTTTTATTGAAGATGGGCTGTTCTTTGTCCTGACTTAGCCCCTTCTATTGACAGCTTTTGCTGTCACCTAAATTATGCATGCACTTTTTTCTGTGCAGCATTAACATATTAAATATTGATTCAGTCTGAAGTTTTTGACAACCTGAAACGTCTTAATTTTAAAGTTGCTAAATAAGTGGAAAAGTAAACATTTTTGTAAAAACGTAAGTCAACAAGTTTACATAAATATAGGTCCGAAAATGGATTGTTTCAGAAGACAGTGTAATTCTTTTTCTTTTAATCATAACCTAAATGTCTTTCGTACCGATTTACTTAAAATTTAGCATAATTTGTAGCATCAGAAGGTTTGTTTAGCCCTGACTTGTTTATATGTATTAAGTATAATAGCATCTTGACCAATCTCTAAACGAACATTTTTGACAAGAAATGCACGTCACTTTTGTATATACGTTATACTTTAATTAAAATATTTATTTTAAATAGGGATTTTGTTTACTGATTTGGTTTCGTATCTTGCTTAGTTTTAGGTAAAAAAACTTATATGCCCTGGGCTTAACTCAAAAATACACAGAAAAAACTTTTAACAAGACTAAATTAGGTAAGAATTGTTGGTTTAAATAGTAATGCTTTTGCGTAAAGTAAATTTATGTACAGAGCCATTTTATGACATCGGGGACTATTTCCATTCGTGATCATGAAACTGGTGAACTATAGAACTATAGAAATTATCTTAAGCTTTTACGATTAACTACACGAACTATTTTTGGTATTTGCAAATAATATACAGAAACTAACCTAACTTAGTACGGGCATACCCCGTACTAGGGGTAGCCCGTACCGGCTTAATCAGAACTTGACTCTCTTACTTAACGTTACTTAACACTTCTTATCATTCTTCACCCTTTTTGGTTTTCATTTTTGGGTCAATTTACATATGTTTTTATACAAACCAAAAATCGGTTGTTTTAATGTTAAAACAGTCTTGACCCTCTGGGTTTATTTTATGACCTAGAAAATGTTGCTCTTGATTTACCTTGCAGATTTGAAATTTAAACCTTAAAAATATTTTATTTTGTGTTTTTTTTTTAATACCGATATTACTAAATACATTATTAAAACACTCTACATGCCACCCCATACAGGAGCTTCACACTTTTTAATTTAGTATATGTTGGTATTGTGATATAATTAAATACATAAATACATATAAGAAAAAATTAATGTAAAAAAATGCTTACCCATGTTTATTGTGTGTTTCAGGAATGTACAATTAAAAAGATTTTTTTTTAAACTAAGCAAGACACAAAAATATTAAAAGATCAAGAAGATTTACTTTATTTGCCAAATTAAAAAAAAAAAAAACTATAGAGTTTAGACAAAAGTAACAAACTTTTCTTTTTCTTTTATATTTAGAGTAAGTATCTGTATTTTCGTAAAAAAAATTAAAACTGGCATATAAAAAAATAATGTTTAGAATTTAAAAAAATAATTATTTTCTTATTCTGCAATAATGGTCAAAATTAGGGTTTGTATTTTAGTGCATTGTACAGAAAAATATATTTTTCCAAACCTGTTGATAACCGATACAATTTGATATTCGATGGTTACCTTTAGGTTTTGGACCATGCAGAACGTTCTATAAAGAATAACTGTTTTTGAAAAAAAAATTGCTGAAAAGTTTTCCATATGCCGCCAACTTAAGTGTACTAATATATCTTATATCTATATCTATATATCTTTTGAGTTGACAGTTGTTTGTTTTAAGGTTTAAAATTAAATAAAATTTGGTGTTATATGTGGTAATCGTTCTATCTAGACCTACTAAATATTCTAGTCTAGTCGTTTATTTATACTATACAACTAGCGATAAAAAATTGACTAGACGTTTCACTCTTTGATAGAAAACTTAACCCTTACATTTTATGTAGCAAATTTTATGAATATGGGGTTGTATAAAACTGGTTAGCCGCATCCAAAATTTATGATAAAAAGTGTAACCTGTGACGTACTTAAGTCTGTAGTGGTAGAAATATTTTTTGAATTGATATTTTTTATCATTGCATTAGGCATAGCCAGTTTATAGAAAACTGCGTTGTTTGTTAAATATTTTAATGTAATATAACTTTTAAATTTAATTATTATGGTTATTTATACTATTAGACCGGGTTTATAAATCAAAATTTAATTTTACTATAAGTATTAGCATTAGTCAAAAGATTCAAGAATAAACATTTAAATTGAAGTGTTTATAATTTAAATTTAATTTTTTGGATTTAAAACCGACCTTGAAACTCCTAAAATCCAAAAACTTAAGACTAAAATAGGGAAAAATAATAATTGCTTATGTGCCACAAAAAGGTTAAAACCGGTAACTCCTTTTATTCAAGTTTCATTGCTTATTTTTTGTTAAATGTAGCTACATATGGCCACCAAAAAATTTCTAAATTTATGTTAGGTTAATACTATTACTAATACTAAAACTAAATTCTGATTTATAAACTCGGCTTTACTGTTATGATGAAGTTTCTTTACTGTCATATGTTTATTTACTCATAAAAAGTTTTATAATCCAGAAATTATGTAACCCTATTTGATCGTGACAGTACATTAGTACCAATTGAAAAAATGGTACCAGTTTTGATGGGACCTTACCCAACTTTAAAAACTATATACGGGGTGCCTCTAAAAGGTGCAGAAAAAAGCTACCACAGATTCCTGGGGCTAAAATATGACGATCTAACCTAACTCACTTCTGTCTAAAAGTGGATGAGTTTGGAGATACAGGATGTTGAAAATGTGTTCTGTTTTTTTTATTATAAAAATTTTGTTAATAATAGGTGTTTTGTCACAATATTTGGCTGGAAAGAGTTTTTAAAAGCAAGAAATAACAATTTGCTATTAATTTTATTATTGTACTATTGGGGGCCCCATTCTTTAACACATTTTACATAAACAAGGTAGACTTGGTTAAAGTTAATTTAGACAACGGTTTTTAAGATATCTAAATTTAAAAAAAATCACTTCCTGTATGGCGAGGTCTAAGCTATTAAGGTGTTTTAGAATTAGATGCTAATCCTTTAAACTTTGAATTCTTAGGATATGTTATGCAGAAAAGATATACAGGGTAATAAAGTAACTAAATCAACTTTTAACAATTTGACCTTTTATGTAAAATATGGTAAGGATAAGATATTTTATAATAAAGTTCTACACAGAGTGGCTCAAAAGTTATTTTGTTTTAAATTTGTGCAAGATACCGCAGGTGGCGCGCTCTAAAGTTAAAAATTAAATTGATAGCAAAGTCATATTTTTACATTTTTAAATTCATCCTAGTCAAATAGTGTAACATTATAGCTATTATTTACAAAATTATTTATTCAAAACTAAAACCACAATGAATTTTTACCACCCTGCATCTCCGAAATTATACACTTTTAAATTACTTATGCTAAAATGTGTTAGATCCTCATATTTAAACTTAAGAAATCTGTGGTAGCTTTTTTCCGTACCTTTCAGAGTATAAATATTTGGTAAATAATACAGAGTCATCCAAATTAAGTGTAAGTCATTGGTAACTTCGTCATTACATAAAATATGAGATAGTTTAAATTAGTAAACAAGTAACATTTTTGACGCTCTTTAAGACTAAAGATTAGAGAAAACAATTGACAATAAAGTCTTGAGCTATACAGCATAATAACGTTTTTTTTTTTTTTTTTTTTAATAAAACACCCTTTATATTTTATTACCATTAGAAAGATGTATAAAATACGACATTCAATATATCTATTTTTTATAGTTTTAGAATCATGACCATTTATTCTAAAAATTGTGCGAAATTTTTATTTTATCACAGCCCTAATCTGTAAGCTTAAGTTGTCAAAAATAAAATGTAAAGGAAAAAATCTACTATTTTTAAATTGAAATGGCTATTTTTCCCAAACTATAAAAGATAGAAACATCAAATAATGTGGTATTTTTGTAAAGCTTTTAGAATACATACTATGAAAAATTGGATATATCACACAAAGACTTTTTAAAGGATTTAAAAAGACCTTTTTAATGGTAATAAAATATACATTGTTCTATAGAAAACTTTATTTTGCTGTTTAACTCTTAAACCCGATTGTCAATTGTTTTCTTTTATCTTTAGTCTTAAAGAGCCTGAAAATTGCTAGTTGGCTGATTTAAATTATTTCGTTATTCAAGTAGATATTAAGTAAGGGGATCTTTTATAACGCAAACAAGATTATTTTTGTGTAAAACTTACAATTAAACAAAAAATTTATTTTAATGTTATATCGTATTATAAGTATTTGATTCGTGGTAAAAAAAAATGTATAAAGGTCATAAATGCTTTAAATTTTTAATAAAAAAGGTGTAATGTTGGCCAACCAATCTTATTTTAATTATTTTTTTTTTTTAATTATTTATTATGAAATAGGTTTAATTTTTTTTATCTTCACTTAAATAGAATCGCTAAAAGCAAAAGCTGTATTTGTTATTATCGCCCATCTTTACAAGTAATGGTCTTTCAAACTAACAAATAATTTTCTTTTAAAAATAGAGTCAAAATTTTTTTTAGTTTAATTTTAACTGGCTAAAAATTGTAAAAATGGGCCTTAGTGATTCATTTTGACTGGAGCAAAGCTTTGTTTATTTATTTACTTATTTATTTCATTATTTAAGGTAATTTTTTATAAATAATTATAGGTTTTTTTGTATTTTTTCTTTACCTTTCTATGACTTTAGGTACTTTAGTAAGTGTTAACAAAATAAGACAGTTCTTTCTACATACCTAAAATAGTTTAATCTTTTATATGACAAATACATACTGGAGAAGTCTCTTTTAAAAGAGGATATATTTAATTTTTATTTTTGTTTAATACTTTTTGCTTAACCCCATTATTCATAATAAAAACACAAATTTTTTCGCCTGTACTGACACAAAACCGTATATAAAAGACAAATGAAACTAATACTTAGTTTAGTTTAAGGTAAAGAATTTGTGCATGTCAATATTAATAAAGCGATCCCAAAAGAAATTTAAAACAAAAATGAAAATTGAATATATCCTGATTTGTAAAGACACATTTTACTGTAAAGTTGTTTTAAATAATTTGGTTAGAAATTTTGCTAAAAATATGCTAAATAAATTTAATAAATATAGGATTAAGGTTTTGTAAATACCTAGCAGGAAAAATATTAAAATTTAAAAAGATATTAGATTTTTATTTGCAACTTTTAATTTTAAAAGATTAAAGTTTATACAGGTTGTCTCCTAACTACAGAACAAAACCTAAGGGGTGATTTCTAAGACTTAAAATTTTTTTTTTTTTTTTTAACTTTAATCCGATTTAAAACTAAATTTGGCACACCTAATAAATGTTATATAGCGGTTGTAAGGCTCTACCTGAATTAAGAATCTTGAGTCCAGTGGCGACTCAGTGGGCACTACAGCCAATATAATTGGAAAAAAGTACGCCACTGATTTTTTACAAAATTTTATATTTTTCGCCGTTTAAACGATTAAAAGTGCAACCCTTTTGTCCTTTTGTATTTTCTTAGTATCCAGCCTTGTTTTTAATAAAACAAATTCAAGCAACTTTTATTTCTTCTAAAAGAACCCATACACAACATGGTAAAAAAAACAAAACTAAAAAATTAACAATAATTATTTGACTCAAAAAATATATGCATTCGTTTTTTTAATAAAACTTGTCATTTTCCTATTACCCAAGGTTAAAATACCTAAATTTTTAATTTTTGGTGCTATTTTATGCTGTTATTAGATACTTTTCACTTTAAGTTTCCTCATTTTTTTTCTTGAAAACAAAGCGAGATACGAAGAAAATACAATAAACCAAAAAATGCATTTTTAATTACCTTAACGGAAAAAATATAAAAACTTTATAAAAACGAGTCACTTTATTTTGCAATAATATTGGCTGGTGTCTACTGAGATGCCATTAGACCCAATAATCCGAATCTAAGTAGAGCTTCACAAACACATTATTACATTAAACAGATGTACCAAATTTCTAACTATCAATCTGCATCTATGTAACGGAATCTTTGAGCCTAATTTTAACCAACTTCCAGCTATTCGATTTCTTTGAAACTTTGCACACGTATTAAGGAAACATGACAATGCAATAATCTGCAAACAGTATCCCGTTATCTTTTTTTGGATCGCCAGGAAAAAAATTCCATTATATTATAAAAACAACACCTAGGGTGCCATCTGTTGGCAACATTTCAAACTTTGCTATTAAATGAAGAAGAAATTTTTAGTTTTTACACAATTTGGTTAGTTGCACCATTGGTGTTCAATTTTTTATGAACAATAAAAATATAGGGTTAGTTGCACCATTGGTGTTCAATTTTTAACACGCTTTTATTAACTTGGGTTGTAACCTATCTGGCTATGTAACGGAATCTTTGAGCCTAATTTTAACCAACTTCCAGCTATTCGATTTCTTTGAAACTTTGCACACGTATTAAGGAAACATGACAATGCAATAATCTGCAAACAGTATCCCGTTATCTTTTTTGGATCGCCAGGAAAAAAATTCCATTATATTATAAAAACTAAACACCTAGGTTGCCATCTGTTGGCAACATTTCAAACTTTGCTATTAAATGAAGAAGAAATTTTTTAGTGGGTTGCAATATATTGGCAACGGTCCAAACATTGCCTGGATTGCCATCTGTTGGCAAAATTTCAAACTTTGCTACTTAATGAAGAAGAAATTTTTAGTGAGTTGCAATCTGTTGGAAAAATTTTAAAATTTGCCACTCTTGTTCATTAAAAAATTTTTCGCCATTTTGTCAAGAGTAGCAGAAACTAAAAAATGAAAAATAATTAATAGTTTAAAAAACTAAAAAACACGCTTTTATATGCAACCGAACTAAAAATTAGAAAATAATTTTTCATTAAAAAAATATTGTCATTTCATAGTAAAAAGCGTGGGGTGATAAATATATTAAATGTTATAATTATTATATGTTGCAAATATCTATGATGGAAAAGTTATGAAAAAATAGTAAAATGCACCCTACGCTTTTTACTATGAAATGACAATATTTTTAATGAAAAATTATTTTCTAATTTTAGTTCGGTTGCATATAAAAGCGTGTTTTTTAGTTTTTTTAAACTATTAATTATTACTAATATTATATGACTCTTTGTTAAATGGGTTTATCCTTAATAAAAGACTATGTCGAATATAGGAATCGATACAAAGGATCTATCTGTACACACATTTATTTCAATTTTAAATGTTCAGGTTTCTTATTTATAGATATTTTTAATTTAAAATCTTTTAAATAAAACCTATTTTATCTCCTAAAGTTGAAAAGGTATATTATTCTTTTTGAATTTTGCTTAATAGTGTAAATAGAACAGCTGAGGTGAGGTAAAAGAAGGGTGACAAAGTGACAGTTATGTGTGATTCAATACTTTGAAATTATAGTGTTAGGAAATACGGTGATTTTTCATTAACCAGTGAAACGGCGACAGTGATTTCTAAATCACCGTGATTTTAAACAGTGACTTGAATATACATAAATATTTAACTAAAAATGGAAATATAAAAACAGCTCGGTGTCTGGCAACGGAATACGAATATATTATTTATGCAGCTCTTATCGGTTTTTATTGACATGCAGCATAATATTTATTGATTTTATAAAAATAAATATTATGCTGCAAATTAGAGCCAACGGCAACAACCACGAGCCCCAGAATTTTGAGCTCGTAACTCAAATGGTCAGTGCCTATAAGTGTGACAGCTGCTGATAATGCTTAATGATGAATATATCACCATATTGCAACGTGTAAAGAAATAACGAAGTTGTGGGGTTTGTTCATCGCTACTCAAAAAAAAACAGACAAGCATTTTATCAATCGAACACCATTAATTAACATTTTTAACTTATAATCAATTACAAAAAGATAATATAAATAAAGAACTTTTTTAAAGCAAAACGTATATAATTAATGCAACAATTTACCTACAATATTTCCCACAAAAATGGAAAAAGACAATAGTAATACCTTTGTTAAAACCAGGTAAAAATCCCAGATTGCCGGTATCATATAAACCGATAACACAAACAAATTGCTAGCAAAGGTATTGGAAAAAGTAATTTTACATAAGTTTAAACATAACTTTGCGATTCAAAGCCCCTGAGGAACAATTTGGCTTCAGAGACAAACACAACGCACCACGTTGTTAATCTTCAGGGTCCTTTCAAAGAGCGCTTAATAAAATAAACATGGGCCAAAACACCGAAGTGGTACTAGGCCTCGATATAAAGAGGTCTTTTTGACGTGTGGCACGATTTTAAACTTATTAAAAACACAAACATAAAACAGGGCAACATAATCAAGATCGAAAAGAAAACAATAAAATAATACATAATAATATAAAAATAACTTTCGAATATAATATACAAACACATTGTAGCACATAAAAAATTATAAACTGTAAATAAATAAAACAATCAAAAACCTAAATAAAAACTTAATTTAATATTAACTTACTTAGTAATTATTATCAGTATGTCTGGGAATAAAAGTAATGGAAAAACAATCCATGCAAGACAAAACTGTATAAATGTTGAATGAGTCGTTTAAACGAATATACCAAGGACTGACCAAGACGTAACTTGGTTTCAGGCGCGCTACTTCCAGTGTACCTGTAACATCGTACCTGAACCAAATCAAGCAGGTTTTTACAAGCTATTTTCTGTTAAAAGAAACAATACAAAATATTTATATTTCTCATTAAAAAACTTTTTTTTTTTGTAAGCCTCCAGGCACTAAAAGCTATCTATGGCGTTTCTAGGATCAAGCTCGGTAAACGTGGCAATATTAAAAAACCAATTTCATGGTATTTACCAAAAGAGACCAACACCTGTCTCCGGGCCGCTCGGCTGGCCTATTCACCTATTTTTGGATCCTGCACAAGGATAAACAAAGAAAACAAACCTACGTATTGTAAATAGAATGACTTGTATATATTGAGAAATTAATAAAGCGATATATTGAGTTGAGTTGTATTATTGGATTATAGAGTAGGTAGGTACTCGTCAGAAGCATTAAGGTCTATTCATACACATCTGTCACGTCTTATTGCCGTCTTAGATCCATCTTCGTCTGGAGTCTGAATGCCTGATGTATATTATTGACGTCTATTCACACATATCCGTCAGTCGACAGTCAGTCGTGCTAGAAGTACGTTTTTAAAATATTTTAAAAGATGGTCTGTTTTACGAACAAAGAACTAGGTATAGTTTTTAAAGCACTTTAATGTATTTATCTAATTGTTATTATTAATAATATTAATTGTGTATTATGAACTTTCTACTTTAATTTCTTTTTCAATTTCAATCCAAATGTTGTCTTTTTGCAAGTGTATTTATGTACTTTGAATGTGACGAATTATATAGTACGAAATAGTGTCGTACCAGTGATCGGACCAAATTTTTTAAAAATTATTAATTAGCGACCAAATATTTAATTTTTCGAAAATTATTAATAGGCAAAAAAATACTAATTTCTTTAAAAACTTGTAATAAGTGAACAAATAATAATACTTTTTTTAATTAATAAGTAATTAGTGACAAAATATTAGACATTTTTAAAAAAATGATAATAAGTGAAAAAATATTACTAATTTTTTTGAAAATTTGGTAATTAGCTATTAATATTGATAATTAAAAAAAAAGAAATATTTGTGCGCTAATTACTAATATTTTACAACAAATAATAATATTTTCTCACTTATTACAATTTTTTACAAAAACTAGTAACATTATCAAAATCCTTATTGAAAAAATCGATGCCGATCACTGTGTCGTACTAATATAGTAAGTTTCTCGTCATCCATGCTTTTTATGAAAATTCTATACAACACCTTCTGTTAAATGCGCAGTAAGAACTAAAAAATATCGCTGTCATCGAATTTACACCGTGACGCAACGGACACATAAACAAGACTGACGGTCCAAGACGTGACTATGTTTGACATGTTAGTCGAGGTAATTAACCATCAAAGGTAAAAAAAATAAGACAGAACGAATCAAAATGCGCTTTTTTGCATTTGCTTTTGGGGGTCATTTTCAACATAAAATTTAGCTCCCGACAAAACGCCAGCAGAACGAGTTTCCTCTTGTTTTTGGTATGTTATGAAATTTCTCGAAAATGATCTCCGCGTTCAGGTTATTGCGCACCAGGTATCCGTGGGGTATTCGCCGATGCCATATTTAAATCAGTTTTTCAAAAATACCCCAAACGACGAGTTTCTTTCCTTTCTCACATGAATTTTGGTAGGTCCCACGGAGATGACGTTCGTCGGTGTTTCTGAGCTCCAGGTGTTCAGGGGGTCAATTTGAACATCATAAACGTAATCAACGACCTTAAAACTCTCCGAGTATTGGACTTAAACCAGTTCTGACTTTTATTTACGAAGTTATTAAATATTCAAAAACGTCCCAAAAAAAAAGGGAACATCTGAAATACATTTGTCGTCGCAGCAATACAACTTCCGGTTTGTATAAGGTAAAAATTAGGTACAAATTTTTTTAGTTATTGTTGGAAGAAAATGCAAAAAACCGCATTTCGATTCGTCCTGTCCTAAAAATTTCGAACTTTTGCCCTTTTTATTGCTTCATTGCCTTAACAATGTGTGAACGCGTCAATGGTAATACAATAAAAGGATATTTTTTTTCACTGAGACTGATCGAAATTGATGGATTGGGACTGAGACGTGACTGATGTGTATGAGTAGACCTTTTAAGTTATTCGCCACAGGCCCTCTCTTTCTATTTATTTTTTGCGAATTATGGCGCCCAGCTGTTACGCATTAAGAGCAGTCATTGATATGTTAAAAAATGCAGAACTTGATCATAATTTATTAGTAATAATAATAATTTAAATAATAAACGGTCTTTATTTGAAAAAAAAAACAAAATTAATACAAAAAGATATTTACGGGTGGGGGCGGTATCCAACAGTGTTTCTCTTATACAACTTCTAGCAAAGAAAAATATTAAAATTACAATATATTTCTTAACTAATTCATATTACTTATTAACAATAAGATTTAGGTCTCAAAATTATTATAAATTAAATGTTTTAGTTTATAAAAATAATAAAGAATATAACAATACGTTTTACGTCATAATTGTTTAATCAAAAGGAGTATCAGAGTGGTCCGAGCTTAGCCACATTTCTAATAAACTAATAACATCTAAACTGAAGTATTCAATGGTGAATAAAAAAAGATTCAATTAACTCTTTATTTATTATTTTTTAGAGACTGAACATTAAAATGAAAAACTCTAGTAGCAAGTTATGTTGCATGGTACGTCTAATGTTCCAAAAAGAAAACTATTATTTTACTATTTAAAAACTAAAAAAAAAATACGCATGCAGCCAAACACAGTTTATCTTTCATTAATTATAGTCATTATCTTTTCTTTTTCTGAATACGGGTTTGCCTTTCTTTGTTTGTTGCACTGGGATTGTTACTTTTTCATTTTTTATCGTCTTCTCTTCAAAACAATTCTTCTTTTGGAATTTTAATGCAATTTTTGTACCATTTACGTTCTTGGCCGTAACCTTGCCATCCTCACTACCAACTCTTTTCAAAATCAGAACCGGAAGATTCGCAAATCGCTAACAGAGTACAGCTTGTCCCCAATTTGCAATTTTTTCCTTTTAGCTTTCATTATTATTCTGTCTTGCTTTATGAAGATATTTTTGACATTCGCAAACCATAGGGCATATTAAACATTTATTCGGGAGTACCAAACAACAACAACCGCTGTTTCAAAAGACAAACTCTTCTCTATTGTTCTCACTTTTATGAACACAAGTTTAAAGAAGGGTCACGGACTTAATGATCTTACTCTTAAGTGTATTTCAATTAAAAAGTGCCACCCTGTATGCTGTATAAGCAACAGCTTAAGGTACATCGGCCAGTAAAGCAACAATAAAGGATGTGGAATGACTCATCCAATACGAATTGTTTTTGATCCGGTATGTAATAAAATAGAAAAAGAAATTCTAGTTTAAAAAGGATTTTTTGTTTTTATTAAATATACTTGTTTAGGGTTATCCCTTCCCTCCCTTACATAAACGTCAAAAAGTTTAACCGGACCAAACGATATCTCATTCTAATGTTAAATGACTTAGAGCCACGTGCACTGTGTAAAATCAATCAAAGCTTTTAAAAGCAGGCTTTAAAATTTAAAACTGGCTTTTATCTAAATGGCTTGCATTGCAAGATATTAAGTCCACGTTTGTTAAGTTTTGTATGATGTAAGGAACGTACTTCGTTACCCTAAAGGAAACGATTTACCCTGGAATTACTTATGAGTTGATAATTTATAATTTTATTTAAATAGGTGGTTGTACAAAAATTAATTTTAACAATATTAGAAAAGTTATAGAAACAATAAATTTAATATTTTTTTATAATTTATAGCGTTTTTTCAATGATGGCATTAACCTATCCATAAATGTTACATCAATTTTAAGGTTGGTAACACTCTTTTTTATACAAGATTAAATTAGGTATATACAGTGCATTTTCCTAATATCGACTCCCCTGCTTTGATTCTTGGACGGATCAATTTAAAACAATGTACCTTTGGAATATGAAATTGACGCATAAATACTATGTTTTAGAATAAAAATGAGGGATGAAAATTTTAAGATGACCGCTGGGCGCCATTTTAGGTAAAAAATTAATAAAAAGGGGGTCTTGGGACACATAATTTTAAAACTTCTAGCAAGTACTTTATAATCCTAAAATATAAGGTCATTATCTTTGCCTATTACAAAATGGCGGCATTTTATTATTTTCGGAAATATAGCCATCCAACCCAGGTATTGAGGTAATGTTTAAAGTATCATCATTTTGTAGAAGGTAAAGGTATTACCTTTATATTCTTGGGTTATAAAGTACTCGTCCGGATTTTTAAAATGATGTGTCATAAGACCCTTTTATTGTTTATGTTTTACCCATCTATTATTGATTTGTAACACCTTAGAAACGGAATATGTTATGGTAGCAATAATACCTGCTATCACACCTAGGGCATTATAAGCGAGCATTATGATAATGCCCGCTTATAATGCCCTAATGCGCTAATATGTAAATTTTATTGCTTATCCAATTTTATTTCTCTCACAATAAAGATAAAGTTTATACAAACATATGTATTAAAATAAAATCAATAACTTACCAGTTCCTGAAAATATGCGATTAAAACGGTTTCGGTTATTTGAAGAATAGCGTTCGCATCTTTCCAAATACCAAATATGCCGTACTCCAAATATGCCGTACTCCCGATCATACTGTTGCCTTGATTTAACTGGCAAAAGATTTTCGGTCGCTTTTATGACCTTTTCTCTTATATTTTGTGGAATTTCTTCCATTTTGAGCAAATCGTTAAATAAAAATGCCAACTGACTAACTGATAGAAACATCAGTACGTATACAGGTACCGGTGCAACTTATTTTTTATATTGCGAATAAATAATGTAATTAGTCAATGAAAAACTCTTTTTTGGGTAAAACATAAAGCATTGTATGCACCACGGGCTTTACTGGACTATAATGCCCATCAGGTCGAAATCTAGCCCTCGGGCCAGAGGCTATTTCGGCCTTCAGGGCATTATAGTCCTAGTAACGCCCTTGATACATAAATAGCTATTTTTTCAAGATAACGCCCAGAGATTGTATCTGTTAATTTTACTTTAAAACATAATATGTATGCATTTATTTTTTATTCCAAGAATACATTTTTAAATTAAAAAGTTAAAAAATAAAAAGCGAAGACATTACCAAAATGCTTTAAATAAGAGTCCCACTACGACTTCTTGGGTTTTTTAATAACAACTAGGGCTTATTTCGTAGATGATATTTTCAAAAATCTTTTAATTTAAACTTCGCAAGCAATTTGTAGACAGGCATTATCAGGAGCTTTAAGAGAATCCTTATCTTGAATATATTTGGAAAGTTAGGGCGCTCACCGGCGGCTCTAAAGCGGATATCAAGAAGATTAAAAGATTAATTGCATGTTTTCAAAAGGTTGTTGGCTAAACATCGCTTGGATCTCTGTGTATTGTATGTATAGGTACGTACTCTTGCAGGTAATGAAGTAAAGATATTTTAACATGCTAGAGGTAATTTAATTAAAAACGACAAGCAATTTTAACTATATTAATTTACCAGGTATTTACCACAAGTTGTTAACCCTCTTAACATGTTTTGAAAATTAAAAATACCTTTGCTACGTTAAGTGGCGCGAGTACGTGGGTGCACGGGGGCCACTGCACCCAAAGAGATGAACTGTATGTGTGCAATGCATCTATATGAGAACAGCTTTGTTTTCTTTGTAATTCCTGCCCTGCAAAAGAGATGTGTTTATGGGTAGGTACTTTTTTGCTTTTTAACTTTTTACTAGAGAAAATAAAAGCATACATGGGTGTGTAAAAACCGTTTTGTAATTGGCTTTAGAAGGGGCGATGACCTTTCTTTTACTATTGTTAACTTTTTATCTTTTGCTCCTACCTTTTTTGTTTTTACATGTCTAATGGTTAGATATGTTTTCTTTAGGTTTGTCAATTTTGGTTGATTAGATTTAGTCAGGACCGGACTTACGGGACTTCTTCAAAATGAGGCATTTAACTTCGTTGCAAAATAAACCAAATTTATCTAAAATTAGGCTAAATAATAGTTTAATTTTAATTAATATACTGTTAGGTTGTGTCAGCATCCAACTTAGGAACTATAGTAACCTCACATTTTTTATTTTCAAAGTACACTAAAAAAAGTCCCCTGTTAAAATCGAGAGATATGCATGCTTTTTGGGGCGCATCATTTATCAAGAATAATTCTAATTCCTAAATCATCAAATTATTAACAGATTCGCTTTTACTCAATCATGTTTCATAGTTTGTCTACGAGAAAAACGTACTAGCTCAATTGTAGCTCAATCCAATTTCTTTTGCAACGAGGTTAAATGCATCATTTTGAAAATAGTCTGGTAGTGACTAAATCTATTCAACCAAAATTAACAAACCTAAAGAAAACATATCTACCTATTAGCCCTGCAAAAATAAAAAGATAGGTGCTACAGATAAAAAGTTACACCCTGTACACCTAAAAACTCACCGCGCCTGGCTATTTTGTACAACCTTGCTTTATATCTTTTTATTCTCCACCTAACGCCACATTGTTCAGCGGTTTTAAAAATAAAAGTGCGTTATGTAAAAAATCCCTTTTTCATTACAAAAAAGGTTCAAGTGCCCCTAAGGCACTAAGTCACGAAGCCGAAATTGTTTTTATGTTAAATAGTAGTTTAACAGACACTCTTTAACCATTAACTTAATTTCGATATGTTGTCCTATTTAAAAGATAAAGATGGAAATGAATTTTTGTTATCCTTACTGTATATTAAATCTGCTAGTGCAATGCTTACTGGTACCATGATAAAAAAAGCAACAATACCTAATATATCCAAAATAAACTAAAAAGTTTTTTTAAATTAAAAAATATAAAATAAATGCTTATAATTTAAGCCCTTACTTCAAAAATATACATATTTAAAAAAAAATAAACGAGACGCTTAAATATTATTTGAACATACAAAATTATAAGAGGTAAGGACATTATTTCCTTCATGCATACTACCTTTTACAATATTAAAATTTTCCAGACTAAGAAAATGAAATATTAGCTGTCGTCTAACGGAATATATGTATAATGCATGCAAATTAAAAAAAAAGTAACAGCTTTTCATTTCGGGTGAAGTAAAGAACCACATTTAAAAAAAAACAAATAATATCTAGTTTTTTTAATAGTATTTAGGAAGTTACATACAGAGTGACCCCTAAGTAATTGGCCAAAATTCAACTAAAGAATTGTAAAAAGGTTAAATATTACGATTTAACTAATTTTACCTTAATACAAAATTTGACATTTTTTTAAATTTTTCCAAAAATATAAAATACGTTTTAGGTATTGTAAGAAAACTCGGTATTAAGAGGTTTTTTGACATGTGCTATTCATATCTGATGTTAATTTTTAGAGAGGTAACCAAGGGACGCCACCTACCCTACTTGATTTTTTCTAAATCGTCGCAACTTTTTGTGCTTTGCTGTATGTACCGTCCAAGTAAAATAATAAACTCCCCAATACCTTTTACACAAAAAAGGTATACCTTGCAAGAATCTCTATGAGCAACAGCATCTTTCTAGATATTCGCCATTAAGTAATTTAGTTGCAACCCAAAAATGCCTTTAAAAAAGTGATTGGCAATAACTTCAACCTGCCCCATTATAAACGAATAAATTAATGTATTTATCCATATACTTTTTTGGTTGCACTAAACCACCTAAATGCAAATATCCTGAAAACAGTGACTTAGAGCCATTCTTACAAAGTACACCTTTTTTGTAGTAGAAACTTAGATTGAATTTCCTGGTTTACTTAAATGGTACATACAGAGTAGCACACAAAGTTGGGATATTTAGAAGAGAATTGTAAAGTAGTGTAGGTGAGGTCCTTTAGTTAACACCCAAAAATAAACATTAGGTACAAATAGTTCATGTCAAAAAACGCCTGTTTGTTACTATATTCAAAATATATCTCATATTATTGAAATAATTTGAAAATATTTTTTGAACTTTAACACTCTGTATATCAGTTAATATTAACTTTGGTACTGAGGTGAGTTTAGTTAAATCACAATATTTTAACGTCACAGTTCTACGATTGAATTTTGGCCCATTACTTAGGGACCACCCTGTATACAACATATTTTTGCTCTTTAAGTTGCAAATCCGAGCATTTAAAACCAAAACTAATAAATTATAACGTCTTAATAGACTAGTTTTACTTTACCGAAATAGTTAATAAAAATAATAGTGTAAACCATTTAAAAGGTTTTAATTTTTTTTTTTTTTTAAGTTATATACAAAAAATAAATCAACAGAACAAATAGAAAGTTAGAAAACATAAAAAAATTAAACTTTTTTTTATTAAACACCCTGTATTATGTCACCATTAAAAGGTCAACAAAAAAATATTTCATTTGATACATCTTTAATAGTTTCGTAAATATGACCTATTAACTCTTTAAAATGGTCGATATAATACGCATTAAGATTTTTTTAAATAATAAAAAATCAGTACCTAATGCTTACTGGGCCAGTAATAAATTTAACTTCATAATAATTACGCAGTAAAACCTTATTAAGGGGTTCCTTTTGACGGTCTACCACGAATATTATACCGCCATACGCGCGCTTTAACCCTGCCTGTCAATGTCAAATGTTTCGGTTGTCGGACTGGACAAACGCGTCACTTTTTTGTCGGGCGATACCAACAAAAGTGTAAGAGAAAGTAATGTAGCTTTACTGCAATGATTAGTTTGTAAATAATCCTCTAATCGATCCGGTCTCTATTACTCAATACAAACATTAAAGCTAAAATGCTAACTTAGCTGATTTGCACTTCGTGAAACCGCTTTTAATCATTCAGACATCGAAAAACGTTTTGGATTCAGGTTGATGTATTTTTTCTTCTGTGAAAATTTCGTACTACGATACAAAAGTATTAATTTCCTTTACTATACAGATTGTCAAATTTATTCTTATGTTTTGGCCCTGTGTTAGGAATTATTCTATAATTAATTTTTAAACTTTTGTTAACACATTTGCCAATATTACATTTCTATTTAAATTTTATTTTTAACTATTGTAACTAAAAGACATAAAAATAAATTAAAAAGATTTGTAGAGTAAAGGCGATTTATATTAAACAGATACGATGTGAAAAATTAATTAAAACGAACTTTTAAATTTTATCCTAAATAAACCAAAAGAAGCATGAACTTACGTTTAATACTTTTAAATAATTTAAATGTATTTTAATGCTTTTAGTAGATATTTGATATTTCTACAAATAGGAAAACTGCATTAGAGATTACTTAAAACATTTAATATAGTTCGATCGAGTCCGCTATGGGGGAGTAAGTTAGAGAAGTGTGTTTTATTTTTTGATTTTTAAGCAGGCATAACTCTTTATTCTAAACAAGTTTTTCCAAATAATATTCTGTTTTAAGTTTAAAATAAAAAGGTAGTTTTCTCTTATGCTCAATTTGTATATTTGCGTCTACCTTGTATATGCTAGGATCTATTCAAACTTTTGATCAGTGTTTTGTGAGTTTGGTCATATGTAGAGATTTTTATAAAGAAGATTTTTTTGGGAAATAAGAAATGAGACAGTTTTTCCATATTGTTTAACAATTCGTGATATTAAAATACTAATAAACAAAGGATGGCAAGTATAATATAAAGAAGAAAGTTATTTAGCAAAAATATACTTATTAGTATTATTTAATTTTTATAAATTTTACTGTTTAAAAAATAAAAAATTACCAAAAGTACCCATAGATAAAATAAGCATTTTAATTGACCAGAGGACTACAAGAAAATAGTATTTGACTTAATTGACGTTATGTGACTTAAGCACTTTGTTAGATTTTTTTGCGTCCTGGTTGCGGTGGACAGTGGTAAATATTGCTTATTAAAATTAAATATTAAGACAAATTAAACTATCTTTATCGCACCCCCTGCCGATATTTGTTTGTTTAACGCACTCCAATAAACTGCTATTGAGATATCCCTTGCAGTATTAAGATGGAAAAACTACTGGACCAAAAGGCTACTGACGAGAAATCGAAAAGAAACCTAAAAAGGTAAAAAACATTATATTGTAGATTTATAAATGATTTTCCAAAATTAATCGTAAACAAGCTAACAATAAGTACAGATTAGCAATATCCTTATGATAGCTGCAATGGAATTTCTTACTCACTAGTCTTGATAAGTTTGGTACAACGAGACCAAGGCAAAAGGGCACATTCGAGATGATTGTCAACTGCAATCAAGATCTATAGGCATATTTTTATCGAAAAATGGTCATTTAATTTGACGATTCTAACAAAATTAATTTAGAAGGGTAAATACACCCACCTGCTTTAAAATTAAAATTTGATCTTGATGTCGACACAGTAGTTATATCTTTTGGACCAATAAAGAAAAATAGATTTTTGCCTAAAGATCTTAAAAAGGTGGTTGATCTGGCACTACAAAGAAATGGTTACTTCGGTCAGCCCAAAAAGTGGTATTGACAATGCCAGCTGACGATAGGAAACGAATTAGTGAATTGGGTCTTTAAACGATACGTAATAGCAAACAAGCAAAACATATTTAAATTTTCAATTTTAGTTTTAATGCAGGCAAATACTTTAATCTAGTAAACAGGCAGTTTTTAAAAATTACCGAATCTCTTCTAACGACCAAAATCCTGGATAACGAACTCCAGGAAATAATTAATTTTCATGTCAATCTAAAGACGTGAAATGGTAAATTAGTATCGGAAACATCAGCAACAGATGTGACTATGCAGAATTTTTTAATACTTTTACCAACTAAATTTAAAACAGAGGACCAATATCGCCAAGTTTTTAACGAAAATAAAATGTAAAGAAAACTTAAAAAGGCTAGGAGGGCGGTAGAACTTAATTTGCAGCCACCTTCACGTGGTGAGTTACAGGTTATTTTTATCAAGAAATCAAATCCTTGGGTTCCCTATAAAAATGAGCGAAAAGCTTCAGTTAAGCATATAAAAAATATTTCCAATATAAGTAAAATATCTGCATATGCCCAAACTCATAAAACACTAATCAAGTCGAACTTACCATAAAAAAAACTACTGTTATTTTAAAACTTGGAATAAAACCTAATTTAAAAATCTTGTTGTTAATTTCGACAAAAGGAATGCCCAAGTTTAGAAAAATAAAAAAATCGACTGCTTAAAAATCGAAAATATACATACAGGTTTTATACAGCAAGTAACATATTTTCAGCAAAAAAACCTTTTAAGTTAAACAACTTGCCTTTACATAAAAAGATAAAAGTACGTTAAAAATAAAATCCTATTTTGAAGTGCTTTGAAAGTCAATTCCACTTAACGCCTTTTGGGGCTGTTTTTATTGTAAAAACTGAGATGTGTTGCACTAAAATGCTTTACGAGGGAGCAAAAAGGATTGTATCTTTATGTTTCACCATTTAGTTTTTTTACATGCATATAATAAATGTTAAACTGTTTTGTTTTAACATTTATACTGTACAGGGTTGCGCCTTTTCGTTGATCTTGTAGGGTATTGCAAGAACTAAAAGAGATAGAACATATCTGATTGCGCATTGTCGATTTCAGTTTTGAAACAAATCAAATGGTGAAAGCAAATCATGGCTTACTTAATTTATTTTGGAAATACAGAGTGTTTTTCAAATTTTGTTAATTTGCTCAGGTACATGTAACTCGCTTGATATAAGAGATAGAATAGGTTTAGAGATTTTTACATAGAATTCTGTGACATACCTATATATATTTTCATTGACAGTTCTTTATTTTATATAGTTATGACACAAAGTTGTTTTTTTTAAATAAAATACTTAGTATATTTTATCACCAATAGTAAGGTGGCCTTAAAAGCAATAAAAAATACCAAATATAATATATTTTATTTGTCATACTTTCTGAGATATAGCTATCGTCAGGAGTTCGATAATAAAATTACATCTTTTAATATAACGCCCCATATATTTAACCACCTTTAAAAAAGACCTTTTAGAATTTACCACATTTTATAATTATTTTCTTTAACAGTTGGACATATGGGGTTCCAATTCTTAGTGAGTATATCTACTATTTTTTAGATTTATATGGTCATAATTTCATAACTGTCAGAGAATATTCTATATGTGGTATTTTGTTAAACCTTTTAAAACTACCTATGGAACCAATGATATGGAACGGTTATATAATATACAGGGTGTTTCGTAAAAAAATCCTGATGATGGCCATATTTCCGAAACTAAAAAAATAGAAATATCAAATGTGGTATTAATTAAAGTTTTTTTTTTTTTTTCTAAGAAGGAGTTATAACACTTTTATTTGTTAAATTTATCCATAAAATAGAATCTTTATTAAAGTGCGTTTAAAAAATTAATAAAAATGCAAATAAGTTTCTAGCTTATGCAATTTTAGGTGGTAATTGAAATAATTTATTTCATTAATAAACAGGTGACTAAAAACAAAGGATACTTAACAAAGCTTTTTTTTATTTCCCGTAAGTCCGGTCCCGTCTAAACCTATTTGACCAAAACTGACAAACCTAAAGAAAACTTATTTACCTATTAGCTCTTTAAATATAAAAAAGATTAACCGCAACGGATAAACAGTTATCATTAGTTAAAAAGTGTGCAAGTTTAATTTGGCCCACACTGTATATTCTACTTAAGTTTGCAACATATAGAAAACCTTTTTAATAATATTTTACCGAAAAAGTTATTCTTTTTAAGTAGTTTTGTATAGTGCAGAACCTAAAATGCAATAATTTAATAATATATCTTTTCAGTGGCATACAAGGTATTTTAAGTATTTTTAGTTAAGCTCAAGAGGAAAGAACCTTTATGTTTCACAATATCAAAAATGTTTATAAAGACAAAAAGTTAAGGATCAAAAATACCTATTTTAATATGCAAACTGGTTAATTAAAAAAAAAAAAAACTATTTTCTGCAATAACGAGCGTTTCTGTACTCTTTGATGTTTTGACAGTTCTTAAACTAACATATTACATTTAGACATTAGTATACACATATGTACAAAATTAAATCTTACACATCTTTTTGTTATAATAATAATTGACATTTTCAAATTTAACGGGACTTTTCTCCTAAACAGAAATTTATACATATGTTTTAAAATAACTATAACATTTAAGAATCTATACATACAAAATTCCAAAATAAAAAGGTAAATCCAAAAAGTAAATTAATGTTTAAAGCTTGATTATTCGGAAACGGTTCGTCTGGCGAAAAATTTTAAAAAATACGTTTTTGTAGGTAATTTAATTCTCTTAAGATATAAGTGCACAATTTTTTTTAAATCTTGATAGTCAGGGAGCCTCGACGCAAAAATAAAAGAATAAATAAAATATTTGAATTAAAGGAGAGGGACCTCCTAAATATTAATATAAAGGGCTTAAATATTCACAACTTTTTTTGTCATCCTAAACAATATTTTCGATATATTTTTCAAAAAAAAAAATTGTTGTTTTTGGCCCAGTCTACTGTATATGTGTAAAACACTGCAATAGCCCTTTTCCATTTTCATTTTTTTAAACAAATCGATAAAAATGGCGGTTCCTATGACATTTTCGAACCCATTTTTTAAAAAATAATTAAGGTAGGTATAACATATGGTACATGTATGTAAAATTGCCCGTAGAATTAATGTTTAGTTTAATATATAGGGTGTTTCATTAAAAATAGAAAAATTAAGAGATTTTTCGAATAAATCAGATGTGACACATAAAACTGAAAGATTAGTAATCTGCATTCTATCCAACCGTAAATCCAATAAAAAAATTAAACTCGTGTAACACTTTTCTAAACAAAAATGCAGTATTGTTAGTATTTTCGGGGACACCAGTACATTAGATCCTTTTTTTATTTTATATAAATGAAATGTCTACCCGTCTTATTTCGTTTACAGCTCAAGTAATTTTCATTGCGTGGAAAAATGTTTTATTATTCAAAGATTTTTTAACTTGCCATCTCTATTTTTCATGTCCATTTAAAATGTTTTTTTACTTCTTAGCCAGACAGATTTTTTTTAAGATGAGTAATAATTTAAGCGAAATATTGGGGTAGATTATTGCCAAAGAAAATACAAAGATTAATGGTTTAGACAGATAGAAATAAATATTGTTGCTTGCTTTATATGAATAAGGAATAAACAAAATGTCTTTGTCTTATTTAGTGCGGAATCAAGGCTTTTTATAGTTAAATTTTGTGCCCTTGTCATGCTACTAATATAAAAAAATGAATGGTGGAAGCCCTTATATCTTGATGCTGGATTATGTGAAATAATAAAATGTTAATATTTATATTAATAAGATAGTTCGTTAGAATAACACAGCTCCACAAAAAAGTTGAAAATCCGGAAAACTGAACCATGATATCTTTATGTTTTTGGGTCGCTGAATCTGAATATGGGGTCGATTTAACTTTATCAAGTCAAAGTCAAGGTCATTTTAGGGTCAAGTCATTAAAATTCATCAAGAACAAACAACAATCGTTGTATCTTTATCTTTTAGAAGTCGTTGAATCTAAATTAATGAACCTTATAAAAATCAGACAACAATTATGAAAAATTTATGTTTTTGAGGTAGCTGAATCCGAATCCGTAGTCAAATTTACACCATAAGTTGAGGTCATTTCAAGGTTAAATCATTAGTCAATCATCGAGTTTATCAAAAATAAACTACAATCGTGGTAATGTTTTTAGGGTCGCTTTATCCGAATTCGAGGAGTCTATTTAACTACGGATGCAAATTCAGCGAAACAAAAAACCTTAGGATGCCTATCATAATTTTGGTCCATTTTCTATAACTTCTGATAATTTCACCTTGGTATGACCTTGACCTTAATCTAATGGTGTTAATTTGACTACGCATTTAAATTCAGCGACCCCAAAAACATAAATATTGTGGTCTATTTTCCATTAGGCTGTGTTTTTACGGGCCACTTTTTGAAGTTGATATGGGCCACAAAAAGTGGTTCGGTTGTAGCCGATCCGACCACAAAAAGTAGTTCGTCCAGCCGCTGCAATTGTTATGTAGTCAGTGGACAGGATCGGTGACTGACGGCGACATAAGTTTAATTGTGGTTATCAAAACGCCCGTGTAAAAGAAGTTAAGTTTTAGCATTGTTGATAACGGAACTACAGCTGGCGACAGTAGAACATACACCAACCACTTTTTGTGACCCATATCAACTTCAAAAATTGGCCCGGGAAAACTACGGCCTTAATTTCAATATTTAACCTCAAAATGACCCTAAATATAAACTGACCCCGGATTCGGATTAAGCGCTTCCAAAAATAAAGATATTACGATTGTTGTATATTTTGGATACATTTTGATGATTTGACCTTGAAAGGACCTTGATCATTACTTGAGGGGTGGTTTCGTCTTTCGAAACTCTAAATTTTTTGCTCGCTGAGCTGTGATTGACCTAGACCATGACCTAATGGGGTCACAACCACCCCAGATTCAGATTTACAGAGTCCAAAAACATAAAGATACCAAGATCTAGTCTTTCGGACCTTTCCTTTTATTTTTGTGGGGATGTGTAATCGTTTTTCCAGCTATATCGTAAGAAATCCGTTACAGTCCAGCTTTTCGTAGTTAGCATGGATATACACTGTAAAGGTGTAATACACTAAATTAAAATAAATCGATTTGTTACTATTTTGTTCCTGAAGAAAACATTAAAATACGAAAGAAGAACAAATTTCGGTGTTTCATTCATTATCAGTTTTCCGAACCTAACAATTGACAAATTTAAAAAAAAAAATAACTCTTCAGCGTTATTTTGTAAATTATTTAAAGCAATAATGTAAAAATTTTACCAGCACTAGTAGTTGTAGAGTTATGATAAAGAGCGACTTTTAAAAGGAAAGTTATAAGAAAAGCGCTTTAAAGTTTTAAGCACTAAAAAAATTATAATGAAACGGTCGTAGGAGTCATGTATGAGGTGTGGTCCTAAAGCCGCTAAATCTTCAGTAATTTTGCTTTAAATTATCTTAAATTTTATAACAAAGCTCCTTAAGTGTCTTCCATAAAAAAAAATAAATAAATAACAAGGCAAGTCAAAAACCCTAATCCCTTACTTTTTTTTTTGAGAGGGGTTTTTACGTTTAAAAATAAAACAAAATGTTTAAAAAAGTAATTAAAGCACATGAAACATTCCCTTTTTATTTAAAAAACTGTATTCCTAAAATTGTTTGTTTTTATAAAATTTAGGGTTTCTAATGGTAAACTATATGTTTAAAAAAAAGTTTATATATAATATTTAAGTCAAAAGGTTCTATGCGCTTATTAAGGTAATGTATGTACAGGGTGTTTTATTTTCTATGGTTTTAAGGGGTATCCCGAAACCCGTAAGGAATATTAAAAATTTTATATGGGTCTTCGAATCTATTTTTTTTTAAGAAAACAACTATAGTAAAAACAGTTCATGGCTATTGCGATCCATCTCGGAGCTACAGGTTGATTTTCGAATTTTGCCCATTTTTATAATCTTTTTAAATCGTTTGTATTAAAATTGTGAAAAAACGTTAAAAACGTTAATTATGTAGTTTTTCCTAAAGAATATTGTGGTGTTATTCGTATTCTTCTTTATTGGTTAGTTTTTAAGAAAATTACCCAACCCATGATTTTTTCTTATGGAACACCCTGTATATTTTTATCTGTATTCATTAAGCCCTCTTTCGGCTTTTAAAAATATATATTAGTATGTTTTTTTCTAATTAAAGTTTTTCCACAAATAATCATTTTTATAAATTTTGCTTTTTTTCTAGAAGGCCATGATTGAAAAATGATAAATGTATTTTTCAATACTCACTTTTTTGGTTCCGCTCCCTAACTTGATATTTTATTGACAATCAATTTTTATATATTTATTTTTTTAATTAACCAACCTAAGCTTTACTAAATGTTAATGCAGTTTCTTATAAAATATTTTACAAACTTGCAATATAATTATGATAAACTACATAACAATATTAGACAAGTTTAAAAAATATGATACTATTATAAAAAGCACTAATACAGAAAAAATATATAATATTTACTAAGTGGAAATAAAATAAATATATATCATGGCACACTATTATTTAAACATTTGTTGTAATTTTTGCTTTTTGTTAGTTTAAGTATACATTATTTAATATTAAATGTTTTATAATATGTATTTATTTTATTTTATTATAAAGTAAATATAGCTTTTTTCTGTAGTGGTGCTTTCTATGATAAATGTTTATTTTTAAAACTTAGCCAAGCAAATAAAAATACCCTCTAAACATGAAAGCTAATTGTAAATAAAATATTTGTTAGGGTATAAAAAAAGGGAATTGAATAATACAGTTTTGTCATTTTTAGTCATGATCTTCTCTAAAAAAAGCAAAATTTATGGAAAATGCTAATTTTCGGTAAAACTTTTAATTTTCTGAAAAACTAACCAATATAGAAAAAACTAATTACACCACAATATTCAACACAAAAAACTACACAATTAACCAATTAAAGGTTTTTGACAACTTTAGTAGCAAATAAGTTAAAAAATATTATAAAAATGGACATAATCCGAAAATCACCATGTAGCTCCGAGATCGTTCGCAATAGCCATGAACTGTTTTCACTATATTTGTTTTCTCAAAAAAAAAAGAGAGATCAAAAGTCCCATATTAGATTTTTAATATTCCTTACGGATTTCGAGATACCCCGTAAAACCATCAAAAATAAAACCCCTGTTCACTATTGTATGCATTCTTTTTGCATATTTTTTCGCTCTTTGCACTTTCCGATCTGGCGCCATATCGGTCGCTTCAACGATGTGGGCTTAATTCGGAACTGGTATTATTGCTACTAAATTAATAGCAAGTCTTTCTTGAGAAATGTTACACGATTTTTAAATTTTTGTTCAATTTGTGGTTGGATAGAACGTATATTGTCAGAATTAGACAATTGTTTAAGTCTTTTTAAGTTATTAAATGACAAAATTTAATAATTTTAACTTTAAAAACTAATAATTTCTAATATATCTTTTTAATAATAAATTATTTTTTTACTATATGCTACCACACATCACTGTATAATTCTGATTAAAAAATGCTTCTCTTAAATTTCTAAAAATGAAGTTACGCAATTTGCGAATTACACCCAGGATAGGTCAGGATTTTTTCATTTTGTTGTAATAAATTTATTAACTTAGTGCAACCAAGCTCGCGGGAATAATCCCCTAGACTAGGAAATGACCATTTCATAATTTAATAATACCAATGTGTAATAAAAATTATAAATAATTTTATTTTTCTACAATATAAAACATATTAAATTTAAATAAATTTAAAGTATTTAAATCGGTTTCATTTATTTATACGGAAATAGAAATATTTATAACTAAACCCAATTTTGGTTTTATAAGAACCCCGGATCTAAAAGTGCAATAGCATCGCTTTGTTCACAATATAAATATAAACACTTCCATTCTAAAAGTTCTGTGTCTAAAACCGGATCTTGGTTGATTCGTTCACTGACTTTCTCCAGTATAAGGGAAAGTTAGGGTAAAAGGTAACATTTTGATTTTGTATTAAGATGTTTTAAAAACTTTTGATTCACTTTCTTTTAAACTGTTAAAGCTCCTTTTATTAAACCAATATTATTTTTTTACCCTTTAAGAAGGTGATTTATATTTATAAAACCCCACTAATGCTATTAAACTTAAACGTTTTTAGTTATTTGTTTATGATACTTAATTTTACTTGTTAATATGGTTTAAGCCATTTATATTTAAACTAGCTTAAGTTTTAACCTACTGTTAGTATCTAAACTAAAGTAATAGACAACAAAAGTTAAAAAAATAAACAACAAAATAATAATTTAAATGAAATCTCTAGATAAATTTTTAAGAAACGGATAAAATGGGTAATTGGCACTGTATAATAATATCGGTCTTATTTTTTTGCTTTGCAGAACCATACGTGTTAACTAGATAGTTTTTTTTTGTACTCTAATCACTACCTGTGTTTTTATTTATTCGGCCCAAAACGTAAAGATAATTAAAGGGAGGCGGCGAATAATGATCAGAATTTTTTCAATACTTAAATAATGACACTTATAAAAACCTATTACCTAAAATAATAAATTTAGTAATAATTACGGCAAAAAAATTCGTAGTTCTCGAAAAAATAACAACAACTATGTCCAGTTGTACAAAGTAGGTTTAATCTCAGTTCTACAGAACTGAGGTCATACCTTTCAACTTTCCGTAAAATCTCAATATTGCTATTAGTGTCAAGGAATTTAAAGAAATTAAGATTTTACGGAAAGTTCAAAGGCCTGACCTTGGTTCATTAGAACTAAGTTTAAACCAGCTTTGTACAACAGGGCCTTAAAGACACAACGTGCCGCCTAGGAACGCTTATGTTCCATGCGCTGATGGGAATAATAGATGACATTTTATATTGGTTGAATTTTTGCAACATCAAGTATTATATTTGTTTTATTTGTAATATCTAAATAAACAATATTCGACCTAAAATATTAAAATGAAAATACTTTACCAAATTTAATAATTGGACTTTCATCGTTATTCGCCGCGACTATTTAATTAATATTGGAAGAAATATCAGTTAAAGCAACGATCTTTTCACTATATCTATCATTTTAAATAAAATATATCATTGGTTAAAGTATGGATGAGAACAATATAAAAAAAGTTTTTAATAAAAGGAAAAGTATAGTTGTCGTCACTCCGGTACTCCAACACTTAATTATAAAATTAAACCTTCCAGAGGTTAATTTTATAGGGTTTCTGCTTAGTTACAAGCCTGCTACGGTTTATTTTTTATAATCTAGTTGGGTTTGGCCTTACCTACAGGGGTGGCGTAAAATATATTGAGGATGAAATTTGCCATTTACTAAAAAAATGGTGCTGTTACTTAACATCATAAGGTGAAACACTAATTTTAAAAATTAAATAGAAGGTAACATTTTAGGTTTGAAAAGTTGGTTGCCTTTTTTAACTTTTAAACATCATGAAAATTAGAAGTAAAAATTAGAAATATATATGAATATTACCGTAATGTAACAAAAAAAATCTAAAAAAATATCAAGCTTCTCAATCAATCACGTTTATATTTGTCAGACATTTTTAAATAATAAAAAAATCTGCAAAAAAAAATTTTACTTGTGTCAAAATTTCACCCACAGGCTAAGTTTTTTTATATCCTTTTATCCTATTTAATGCTGGCTGTTGTAGCAGGTTTATAGTTTAATGGTTTGCTCTTTTTATAGATCATATGTTTTTATGCTTTGCATTTAAATTGTTTTATTAATTAGTTTTAATATTTTGGTATTTTTTTAAAACAAGACAAAAGAAGATAAGAAAAAAATATGCTTAAAAAAACAGGCTGTATTCTGGTGTTAAGTGGTAAAAAAACTTACATGGCACCCAAACCTAAAAACAGTTATAAGACCCCACGAATTCCTTATTAAGTATGTGGGTTGGTACTGGCTGGTATTTTTTATTTAGTTTATTATGTGTTATTTGTGCGCAAACAGCAATTTATTGCTAACCAGAATTATTAGATACAAAAATGTGTTTTCTTGTTGTTTTGAGTTTTGCATTGTTAAACTAGTGTTGGAAAATTAAACCAACTGCATTAATATTTTTGTCACAATATCCTGTGACTCTTACGGATTTTGACATGAAAATATGTTATGAAAATGTTCAAGTTTGCTCTGCCTTCCCTAAAATAATAAGCATTTGCTATAAGCAAGCTTTCTTAACTGGTAAGTTTGACACTATGAGTCATCTCGATTATAACATAATTTTTTATCGTATCTAAAAATTATATAATTGTCGGATGTTATAGTTTGCATATTAATATGAATAAATGAATATATGTAAATTATATTCTTATAATTTTATTACAATTTTATTTATAATTTATAACACCATTACCTTTTTTTAAATTAAATAATTAGTTTTTAAACACTCCAAATTCAGTTTTATAAATCTTTTTAAAAATCCTGTAAAAATAATAAAGTCATTTAAAATGCTATTCCAAATAATTTTTTTAAATGCTATATTTTGCCTTAAAATAAAAAATTGAGGTAGTTTAGTCTTGGAGAAAAATCATGTTTTTTTAAGTTTTTGCGAACCCTGCATACAAAATTAATATTTTCTCTTCGTGAATCTTACTTTCATTACAAGCAAACATTTTAATAAGGAATGACTATTTTTAAAAAATGAAATAATTGATCCATTTGTCCTCTTGTTAACCCCATCCGTGGACAGTCTGTATATACTTTTTGACATACCCTGTATATTATTAACAACATCACCATAAGAAAGATCTTTAAAAATGCTTTTAGAAGTAGCCATCTGTAAGCATCTAGCATTATTAGTTTTGAAAATATAACGAACCATATAAGGTATTTCGGTATTTTTTAATATTTTAGGGTTATAAAGTACTCGTTAGGCGCTTTAAAATATTGTGCCACACACCCCCTTTCTATTTAAATATTTTTTATAAGATGGCGTCGAGCAGCCATCTAAAATTTTAGTCTGACAATTTTACTCTATAATATAGTTTTTATCTATTAATTTTATATTTAAAATGTAAATTCTGTAAATTAATACCTTCAAAAAACAAAATAGTAGATATAAAAGAAATTCATTTTTAGAATATTATACCCTATTACAATAATTATAATATTTATAATTTAAATAAAACCGGAGCGTTTAGATAAAATTATAAATTTTAATACAATTACTTATTCAAAAATTAAATAATAATATTAATTAACTAACTATCTCAAAATTAAAATTAAACAAAGAGCTGAGCTTATATAAATATAATACTTTTCTACAACCTAAAGAAAGCAAATCACTAAAATTAAACGAAATAATAAAGGTATGTATAATGTCTTTTTTTTAATGTAACAACTGCAAATCTGGTAATTAAGGTATATTTAAATTTATATTCTACAAATATGTTATTGTTAATATAATATTATTGTTATAGAGGGTATGGAAAGGTCTGTACAAAATGCTACCTTTGAGTAAGGGTACATCGTAAAAATTGAGTCCGATTGGATGGATCGAATTGAACCTAATACCGTGACCTTCGTTCTAGAATTTATCGGATGCAGATACCTAATCCGGTTTTAAATTCTTTTAAATTTGACAAATAAAAGTATATACATTAGAAAGAAAGCAAACAAATAAAACTAAACTTCTCACCTTATTTTTGTTGAATTTTTAAATTAATTTCATTTAATTTCAAAAAATAAGGCAAAATAATAATAATTTAAACCACAAAAGAAACACTATCATAATATTTTATCAAATAATTAAGCTCATTTTATTTTCCACTATTTCGTTTCTACACTTATCAGCTGTTTTACTTAACCGTCATTTTTTAACCTTTTCCAATACGTAAACACCGTACAAATAGAAACTCCGATCGGACTGAATTTAACTCGCTTGAAAAACAGGATTGACTTATGGCGTTCAATCCAATCCCTTACTCAATCAACAACGTATATATCGCAATTTTTTGTCGGATTAAGTTTTATCCGATCGGCTCAATCGGATTCAGTATAACGATATACCCTTAGACGTAGACTTCTTGAGCCAAAATACAACGATCTAATGCAATTTTCCTCAGTCGAAAAGTTAATCGTTTGCGAGATACAGGGTAATAAAGTTTCTATTTTATTTTAGTTATTTTCAAATAATATTTTATTTATTAATATTTTTTTTTTAAATGGGTATTAGGTGTTTTTTAAAGTAAGATATCTAAAAGTACTCATACTTTTGCTGTTAAATATAGGATGAGCCACCTGCAGTTCTTTGCTTTTGTTTATTACTTTTTTGCCTTGATATATTATGATTCTGGATTTTTTTTTCCATTGTTTTTGCACAAAAAAGTTATACTTGATAATATCACTACGAGCAACGGTTTTTAAAATATTTTAGATCAAACGTTTTATTTCACATAAAAACACCTTGGGTTCTCCCAAAGGTCTGTATGAATTAGTACTATTTTTTTTTTTTGCCAAAATATATGGATTTAACCAAATTGGTCCCAATTAAGAAGTTTATCGTTTGCAAGATACAGGGTGTTTAAGTATAAAAAATATAGGAAAATTTGACACCCAGTATCTTGCAAATAAGTAACTGTTCGACTAAGGTAAATTACATTAGATCGTTGTATTTTGACTTATAGAATTTGTGGTGAAATTTTGTACAGACCTTTTGGACTTTACTGGTTGGTCTAGATAAAGCGTAAAGGAATGCAAGAAAAAACTCTTCTATTGAAGATATGTTTTGTAGTTCGGCGAATTCATTTAATGGATGGTAATTATTTGGGTACACGACAAAAATAAAATAAGAAAACCAAAGCCAAGAAAACAAAAAAATTAAAAGAAGTAAGAAGATAACTAAAAATCAACGTTTTGGTGGCTAGTCTGACACCGTTGTCAAGATAAATTGAATCAAATGAAAAAAAAACTATTATTTAGCAAAGGAAACTTGTTCTAAAAAACGCAAAATTAAAGAAAGTGCGTTATTATTATTAAATAAAGATAATTGTGTAGCATCAATTTCAGTTAATTTAAATAACACTTGGTTGCCTTTACTTGATACTGAAGTATCTTCAAAAAGACTAAAAATTAACTAAACATTCATCATTTTTGTATTATACACAATAAATACACTAGTTATTTATGTCACTATGACACTATAACCAAACAATCATATTTGACATTTATGTCAAAGAGTTTTTTTAGAATATCCTAAAAAAGGAAAAATTTAAAATAAAATCTTAATAGTAGTTTATTTTTAATTTTATTATTTTTATTTAATTTATCTTGACAACGGTGGCAGTGTTGCCACCGAAACGTCGATTTTTAGTTATCTTTTACTTGTTTTATTTATTTTTTTGGTACTTTTAATTTTATTTTTGGCGTGTACCCAAATAATTACCATCCATTAAAACTTTTCCAAGTAATGAAATGTTTATTCTGAATTATTTTAAGAACAGATGCTTGTAGCATTTATCAAGTAAATCTTTTTATGCAAAAGTATGGGAGAATACATAATCTCTGATAAGATTATAATATACAGGGGCAAAAGCAAGTTATGACACTGTGAACCTAAGCAAAGGTCTGCAGGTGGCTCCCTCTCTTACGACAAAAATATTTGCATGTTTTTTCCACAATCTAAACATTCTTTTAATATTAAATTTTGGAAAAAAAATCCGATGAAATATTTAAAAACCACTAAAATTAACGAAACACTTTGACACCCTGTACCGGGCTAACTATTAACTATTCGATTAGGGTAAATTGCATTAGATCGTTGTATTTTAATATAAGGAATTTGTGGTAGCACTTTATACAGAGCTTTTAAAGACACTCTGTACAAAAATATTGCAAAGTTTTTACATACTCATTGTTTAAAAAGATTACCACAGAGTATTAGTAAGTACCCTAAAAATGTAATATTCACCGAAAAGGATCATTAGCCGCAACACTCGGTGCAAATAAATAACAAGGTTACTACTTCATAATTCTATAACGGCAATTACTTTCTCCTGGGCAAACCCCACGTTTCTGCAAGAAATTATGTAACCCGGGCATCCCAAGACCAAATTGTTATTACATCTTAATCCCCCTACACCACGTATATAACTTCTTTTGGGGTCCTTTACCTACGTAATATATTGCGGTCCTTCGAGCCGCAATAATAAATTTAGGATAGAGACACAAAAAACATCTTTGTTATAATTGGATGTATTAAACGGTGTTAAAAATAAATAATTTTATTTATTAAATTAAATAAATTACGCTTTTTTAACTTTGGTTATAATTTAAACATCGCCAAAAATTAAGCGTCAGAGAATCAGATTAGTGCAAGTGCGAATTCTTAACGTAGTTTACCGGTAGTGTCCCGTTATCTGACCCAATCAGACTAAGAAGTTAATTTAGTAAATCATCACTGTTTGTTGTATTTAAATATTATATACAATGTTTTGGCTGTCCAAGTGGTTATTTTTAATGTCTTCTGTGGCGTTAGTCTCACTGCAAGGCCCTAATTTCGTTCCTCCTGAAGCACAAGATGGACGACAAGGTAAGTAGAGGTCAACAGACTTAGGTCTGGGCTGAAGACGGGTGTTTTAGTAAAGCGCTGAGCAGTATTAGATTTGTTTACGTTAAGTGAGATGTGTGTTTTTTAAGTACCTAATAGTTGCTTTTGGTCTAAAACACTGTTTTTATTGAATTATGTAAGTAAGCAATAAATAGTTATATTTATATGCATCGTAAGAAAATAAGTGTTAAAAAAATAATAATAAACTAAAATTTTCATGACATAAATTTGTGATTACTTGATTCGTTAAAGCAAACTTTGTCTCGCCTAAATATAAGTTTAAAATAAATTGTGTATAATTTTAATGGAAAAAATGTTTTCTTGTTTATACCTTTATTTTATGAAACAAAACATAAACACTTTCCTGTCGAAACAGTTTTGTTTTGTGGCTTAAAAAAGTAAAAACAAAGTTTAATTACCTACATAACTAAAAAATATTACTACATATTAAAAAAAAAAAAATGTAAAGAGCTTAATACAACTAAGCAACCATTTGTAGAATAAAAACTAATTTAACCTCTTATTGCTGATTATGTAGCCTAATTAAATTAATTTTATTTTATCACTAATCAGGGCAGTTTAGTTTTAAGCGGAATTAAAAAAAAAACTGTATGCTATTTATTATATATATTTTTTACAAAGCATACCTAATACAAAAATTATTTAAAATAACTTTCAAAACAAAAAATTGCCATTTGTTTCATATTATGCTGTTCACGGATATGCAATTAGGTAGATCTTATTATTTGCTTAAAACCTAATATATATACATATAAAAGAAAACCAAATATGGGAAAAACAAAGCTTTATGTAACTTTGCCAAAATAAAAAAACATATGAAACTTGCACAAAAGTTTATGGTGTATATTAATGGTCAAAAATATTTCGCTACTCTAGAAGAAGACCCACACAAGTCAAAAAATAAGAGATGTCTTTTTAAAGTTTCAATTAAGTTATAATTACAATATCTCGGTAATTAAAAATTATAGCATTAAGCTGTTTTAGCCTAGATTACGTTATACCTGTAGTTAACTTTATTTTGGATTAATTTCGTACTATTTCTTAATTCAACCCAGTTATATTTGACTTGTGACAGTCTTGCTGCAACAATTTCTTAAACAATAAAAAAATATGCCAAAAGTCTACAAATTATAATAAAACTTTGGGATAACACCTTTATCAATTAAGCTTAGAAGTCCCTTCTGTTTGGCCTCAGTTATTCCTATCTTGCCTTCCTTAGTTCTACTTTTTGTTGGTATCCAGCAGATTTATTATCAGTTATTTTAGGAACATTTTCAAATACTGCTTTAAAATTTTGCTGACCATATAAAGTCTTATATAGCAGCTAATTTGGTCTGTCCCGATCAATTTTTATTAAAATCTTAAGGTCTAAAATTTTAAAACTTTTATCGTCTGAGATATTTTTTTTTAAGATCAGTACTCCCATTCTAAAAATCATTAAAGTTATCATAGCCAAAACTTAAGTACAGTAAAGGGCTTACCAGTTTTTTGCCGACCTTATAAGGCTGACATACTGATCGAGAACAAATATGGGAGCAAATTTATCGAGTGTTTTTAATGTGTCTTTCTATAATAGAATGTTCATTATCTTCTTCGTTTTGTATATGCCCACTTATTAAATATTTGTGTGTTATAGATTTTATAGACCTAAAGGTCAAAACAGCTCTCTTGTACATGGCAATAATATGTTTGTTTTTATTTTTGCCCAGCGCAGTTATCCGAAATAACGTCAATTGTTTTGTCATCAACACTTGATCCCACTATTTCGTGCAACTGCTTTAAGTAACGCCATACGCATGAAGCTATTTCATTAGATCCACGATTAGTTTGTCCTTCTTGCCAAATGTAGCAATTAACATCATTCGTCTTTAGATCAAAAATCGTAAATTTAATAACGTTTAATTTTAGGACATAATAAAATGCGGATACTTCTCCTTGAGGGCACGGTAAGATTCTGCCTGCAGATCGTATACTGCTACAACATTATCTGACTTTTTGTCATTTTCTTTTTCAATACAAAGTATAACAGTTTTTCTGCAAAAACTTAAATATTTTTGGAAATATAACACTCTTGAAAAAAAAATATACACCCCTGGACAGTTTTAAGGTAACTGAAAATGTAGCAGTATTGACAAGAACGGTTAAACAAGTTCCTAAATTTCAAGACTGTTATAGGCGACATCTCGCCGCCGGCCGTACGAGTTAATTTTGTAATGGCATATAAAAATATACCATTGTTACGTTGTGTTTTATACCAAAAATAAAAATAATTTTTTTTTTTGATCCGTACCGGTCTTCTTCCCAACGTTGGGGAGTGACTTTAACAACCACTGTCCCTAATAAATTTAATTAGGTTATGTCTAAATTACAGTACAAATTACACCGTCAACTTATTTAAATTGTATAGGAAATAAATAAAATAAAAATAGAAAATCTGACACCCAGTTAAAAAGGAAAATGGTTTTTTTTATATAAATAGATTTAATTTTACCTAAAAAAGAACTATAAAATACATTTTTTAATATGTTTTAATTTTTGTAGCTTATAGTCAACATACTAAATTAATAGACTTGGGATGGCTTAAAAAAGAAAGAAAAGTTAAGCAAAACTTTTATAAAAATATAAGTAAAAAATCTGAACCACTCTGCATTTAAGAAATTGGTTAACACTGTAACAAAATAAAAATAAATAGTAGACCCTTTTAATTTAGGTAGCTAATAGTCAATATACTGATTTACTAAACTTAAAAAAGGTTTAAAGTAAAAAAAAGTTAAATTATATTTTTGACAATACGATAAATTTTTATTTCAATAAACGATAAACTTTAATGATATTTTTTTATTCATGTTTCTTATTTTATAACTTTGTCATATGGTGCTTTAAAATACTTTTTTTGGTAAAATGTACGCATAATATCATTTATTCCAGCTGCTGCTGCAAGCAATAATTTCTGTTTTAATGGGATTATTAGAAAATTTGGTTTATATTCGTTTTTAATTTTACTACCTACTTTTCGTAAATTATTCAACTTAACCTAATTTTTTGACATATAATATTAGGGCTTGGACTAGTTAAATAAAAATTAGTTAATGTTTGCTTATTAGTTTTAAAAATCATAATTTTAGTTTTTGCAGTGCCCAGAGTTAAATTAACAGCAATTAAATTAACCTATTTGAATAGCATAAAACATTAGAAAAACTATTCTGTTTTGTATTGGCAATATAGTCTTTGTATGATTAAATTTATGATTTTGATTTTATAATAATTTTTAAGTCTTGTTCTAAGAAAAAAATAAACAGATTTTGAATAACATTAAACGTGTTTCGCTTTCTCGAACATCATTAGCTACAAGAAACATAAAACGTAACATTTTAAAATGATATAAATTCAACTTGGACCACTCTTTAAACAAAAAAATTAATTCTAAGCACATATTTACACAATAACTACCTATCTACATAATAAAATAAAAACAATAAATGGGGTAAAATCCGGGCGTAAATAAAAAATATAAAGTGAATTAGGAAAAAATATGTAAATTTAACCATAAAACCATAATGGCTACCCTTGGTCCTATAAGTAATAATTATTTGTTGTGGTTAGTATAAAAAAAAATCTGTTTTTTTTTCTTGGCTTTAATCACCTTCATCTTTTTCAGTTAATTCGCTTTTTTACTTTTATGACACTTATCTTAATATTCTTTACCTTTTCTGTCGGTGAAAATTTCTGCCCTGATTTTAATAAATGATTTACAAAAGCTTATTTTGTATTGTAGATGTCAAAATCTTTGTACCCATTTGTTAAAAGGGCTAAAGCGTTTATGAATTCTGTGTACAGATTTTTCTTTCTGACTGTTCAGCGTAAATAGCATAAACAGTTAATTCTGAAGGCTTATCCGTCTTGTTAGTTGTTTTTACCAATTGTTTCTTAAACGTGGTAATTGTTTTAAACTCTAGCGTTATACTATTGAAGAAAGTAATATATTTAGGTTTATTTGTAATATAATATAATTCTTTTGGGATGAATAATAGGAAAAAACTAAATTTATTTGTAAACCTGTAAAAAAGATTTTTAATTAAATTTGAATTTTTATATTTTAGGAAGAAATCTGCTGGATTGGATAGGTCTAGGAACAGGGCCAGACCAGGATCCATATTTGGCAAAAACAAACTCCGAATGCTTAAATGGGGATTTGGCATCCTGTTTTCAAAGCAGAGCCCTATCATCACTAGATGACTTTTTCAGCCAGGTAAAAAAGAAAAATAGCGGTGTATTATTATTATAAAAATAACTATTTTTTAAAATACCAAAAGTGGTAAAAAGGACATATTATGCAATAAATTTAGCTCTTCTTCACAAGTTTTACAGAAATTAAAAAGTATTAGTGGTTTTTTAAAAGACTTTTTTTTTAAATTATGGATATTATTGGGAAATTTTGTTAACTGTTTTAAACAAGATTTCGACCGTGTTGTTTTCAGGCTTCTATTAACCGAACTGATAAAAATAAAAAGTAGTTTAAAAGTTCTGAATATTTTAAAAGACAACGATAAAAAACAAAGTAAAAAAAACTTTTTCAACATAAATAAAAAAAGAAAAAAAGAAAAAGAAACATAACATTTCTTTTAAGAAGCATAAACTGTCGAGTTTTCTAAAATTAATTTAAATTTTGCTAATTACAAACCGTACAATTTAATTGGTTTTTATTTGTTAAAATTTAAAAAAAAAAAGTAAAAAGTTAAAAACATTTTTTTTTTTTCTTTTATTTTTAGCCTTCATACACACTAACCGAAAGAGCTAGAGTTCTGAGACTACCAGAAACTCACCTAAGATCAATAAGTCAAGAAAGATATGAATATTCTTCTTCACCTCGATCTGATGATTCTGAATGGGATGCTTTGGTTAAGTTTGGTATGAGAAAAGTAAGTATCTTTTTAATGTACTATATTGTAAAAAATATATATTTTTTTCTGATTGTATCAATTATTGCATGTAATTTAACAAATAAACAAACAGAAACTATTTTACAACCAAAACAAGTTTCTTAAATTTATAAAAAGAAATAATAATTCCTTACATATTTAAGGCTTATAATAACATTTGTACGAGAAATTCAATTTTTCATTTTTTTTTCTATACGTGTGAAAATTTTTTACTTTTCTGAACGTATTTTAGTTGTGAAAGACACTAAAATGTCGAGCCAAATATAAACGAGTAGCAATGTAGGATTTTTATGCATTTCATTTAAAAAATACTTTGACCAAACAAACTGAAGAGGTTGGAGAAACATATTCACTGTAAAATTTAACAAGTTATACAATTTTCATTAATGTGCAAACAAGCATACTAAAATAATAATAAAATTTTATCTTTATGTTTTCCTTACGCTCGTTGAAAAATAGCGTTTTCTTCAAGTGTCAAAATTGCTTTTTTAGCACTTAACTGTCTAACCGATCTTTGCTGCATATCGCGACGTTTGGTCAACGGCAATGGCCTCCGAAAAAGTGACACTTTTAGCACTTGTTAGAAAATATACCATTTTCTGTGATCTTTTACCTAAACATAATACTTGGCTCTCCAACTTTTTCTTTTTAATTAAAGAAGTTGCCACTGCTTCTCACTTTTACCTAATAAATACTGTGGTTTTATTGGTTTTATTATAATTTGGGTGACGGTAGTAACATTAACAATTATATTTATTTTCTTAATTTTTATCTTTGTAAAATTAAAGCAGCATAAATATATTTTAACGAAAAAGATATTATCTTCTTCCTTGAAATATTTTTATTCTTGCTTCCACGAAAAAGTCCAATGATTATTTTCCTTTTATTTCTGTAGGCAAATCCTGTAACAATATCCAATTTGTGCTAATAATATTCTTTATAAAAGGCATAATTATTTAAGAAATAGAAACTACAGCCTATGAACCTAAAATTTTATTAATAGGGTAGGAATTAGATTAGAAATTTATGTCTTATGTATCACAAATAGCATTATTATAATGTAATATAAAATAATATTTTTGTAGATAGAAAAGTTTCTTAAGTCAACAGCAATCGAATTGGACTTTGATAATGATGTAACCGAAAGAGGAAAATATGCACCACGATTTATTGATGAAATTGCAGATGAAATTGATGTCATAGAAGATAAAAAAGATTCCTTGTTTAGTAAGTAAACGACAGTGGCTAATAAAATACACTTAGCTTAATATTAACATCATCAATTACCATTCTTATTTAAATATTTTTTAAGATTGTACGTTACATGGTAATGCGCTTATTCGTTGGCAAATATGCCGAGTTTACAAATAAAATAAATAAATGTTAGATTGATGTAAAACACAAAATTATGTTCATCTTTTGTCATGCAAAATGTGCACAATAATGTTTGTGCCCTGATTAAAAAGTATTAAACATCATTTAATACATTAAATTTGATGTCACAGTTATTGCCGTACCAGCCAAGTAATATTTTACGGACTGTTAGTACAAATTATACAATAATACAATGATACAATGATTTATTTTAGTATTTACCATTAACATGTTTTATGCACGTCATAATTAGATATTAATAAATTATTATCACAAACCTTTTTAGTCTATAAAAGCAACATACTAAACTTTCATTTTTCTACAAAAGCATACACATTACCATATCACAGTACTTCCTTTTTATTTTTAAAAGTTTACAATGGCTTAAAATCACAATAATTGACAACAGTCTAAAATCAAAAGAGTATATTCTACAATTTCGTTTACTTTTAAATTTAACTTATTTATTTATTATTACTGTTAACTTAATTATTTTCATATCACATTATTGAGTTATTGATTTATTGAGGAGGAAACAAGGAGTGACTTGCAAAGTTAAAATTTAAATATTCATTTATATTGTAAAAAGCATTTTCTTTTAAAATAATTTTTATCTCTCTTCTTTATACCGTTTCGGCTTGATTGCAACCTGAGATTTTTTGGTCGCAGGTTTTCCTGGTTTCTTGTATTGTAAGAATGGTAATTTGCATTTGTAGTATAGCCGTTGGGGTTTGCCTTGACGTACTTTAGGCACTGCAAAAAGTACATACAAGAAACTGTTAGTATACCCAACTCCCTAAATTTATCCCTTACATCATCTCAAAAGCGCAAACCCTACATTATACGAATCACCCTTCTCTGAAGACCAAAAATGCGCTCTGTGTGGGAAGAATGTCCCCAGCATAAGAGACCATAATTTATATTTGAATCAAATAAAGCATAGTAGCTTGTTTTTAAGATGTTAACTGACATCTGTGCTGACAGAGAGCGCATGACATATATGTTCTTTGTAAGCTTGGTAGCCAGAAAGTCAATGTGACCCTCCCAGGACAATTTTGAATCTAAATATATGCCAAGAAACTCTCTTGAGATGAGATAATCTTAACTGCAAGTGGTCTATGAGAAAAAAACACATGTTTGGTTTTATTATCATTTAAAATCAGTGCATTTTGGGTAAACCAACCCGTTATTTTTTCCTGTGAATCGGAAATATCTTGTTTTAGTAAGTTAAGGTCGCCGTTGATAGTATAAGAGTAGTGTCATCCGTAAAGAGCACCAGGTCTGCCCCAGGCACCGCATCTCCCAACTCATTTATATAAAGAAGGAAGAGTACTGGGCCAAGGACAGACCTCTGTGGCACTCCCTGAGTAATAACACCCTTAACGGAGGATATCCCATTAACAGACACAAACTGCTTGCGATTTTCCAAGTACGATTCTATAAGCAATAAGCTATCATCAAAGCCGTAATGTTTCAATTTACTTAAAAGGATTTTAAAATTGACTGTATCAAATACCTTACTGATATCACACATAACAAGGCCCATGTAACCACCATTCTCCATGCCGTCCACTATAAAATCGATTAACTTGTTTATAGCATCAATCGTGCTTTTACTTTTTCTAAAACCATACTGTTCCATCGCGAACAACATATGGGCTTCAAAATGTTTTGTAATTTGGTCTTTTAGAATGGTCCCATAAATTTTAGATAAGCAAGGCAACACTGAAATGGGTCTGTAGTCACGAACACTATCCCTATTACCCGCCTTGAAAATTGGAGTGATTTTGGCTATCTTTAATGAATCTAGGAAATATTTATGCTTTATACATTGATTTATTAGTTTTGTTAAAGGAATTATTGGTATGTTTTTTACTGATTTTAACAGGTTTACACTAAGGCCATAGCAGTCATAGGTATCTTTGTTTTTTTATTTTTTTCCCCTAATTTAACTTTGGTGAGTTAACAATATTATTTTTTGATATTTTATTTAACTCATTTTGATCTGTAATATTTATTGGTGAGTTTTTTGTTAAGTTTTTTGCAACATTTAAAAAATAATAATTAAATACAATCAATGTTAGTTGCATGTTTTTTATTTTTTGTTCTATTTTAATTTATAATTTCCCAACATGCCTTACTCCTATTTGATGCGTTTAGAATATAAGAATTATTTGCGTCCATTTTAGCTTTTAAATTTTTTGTTTGTAGGATGATTGGTGTTTGTTTCTACAGTTAATTAGGGCTGCTGTAGGGTAATTATGACACATTTTTGACAGTAATTGTAATTCAGCTCTCATTTTTCTTAATTCTGGAGTAAACCACCTTACAACTTTACTTTTATTGTAATTATTGTGGATCACATATTTTTTATAAGGAAATGCCTGATTTATACAGCCGGTTATAGTGTCCTCAAATTCGGAAAACTTGTCAGATATTTTTAATTCATTTCTGTCAACAAAAGACCAGTTTTTGTCATTTATTAAATTTAAAAAAATTAATTTATTTTTATGGGAATAATCTCGTTTATAAAAATAGTTTTTACCTCTTTTGTGAAAATTTTGAGACTCAACTAAAATTCTCACCGCTTTATGGTCTGAAATGCCGGGCTTAATCACCTTTGTGTGAAAATCATCCCACTGATGTTCCTTTATTAAAATGTTGTCAATACAGTTATGATTTCTTGTGGCCTCCTCAATAGTATGTCTAAAACCATAAGAATTAATTAAATCTTTGAATTCAAGAAGCATAGAATTTGTTGATAAGAAATTTATATTGAAATCCCCATTTATAATTATTTTTTCTTTAACATTCCTAGTTTTATTAAGAACCAAGTCAAAATATAGCATAAATTCATTGAAGTTTGATAAGGGAGACCTATATATAGTTACAATTAAAACATTTTCATTACACAGTTCTACAGCACTAATTTCACATATACAGTCCTTCGATAGTTCGGATAAGTCTTTTTTCCTTCGTTTCAAAAGACTCATGACACAGAGTCAACACACCACCATGTATGGCTGACTTACTTGTAAAACTTGCACCTACATCATAACCCGTAATTTTAAAATTGCTAATTTCATCCTCAGTCAAAAAATGCTCAGATAAACAAACTATGTCGTAACTTTCTTTATTTTCATGCAGAAATGCGTCTAATAAAGGGCCACCATTAGAATCTTAAAAACGGTAAAAGATCCAGGGTTGGTTGAATTGGGGCATAGGTGCGCATTTTGCGATGTACCGAAGTTATCCTAAAAAACCGAAATTATGTAAAAAAGTTTTGGTTTTTTTTAGTTTATTTGAAAAGATATTTTTAAGCAAATTATACATTATTATTATCACTTCTTTTTGTTAAATAAAATAATGTAGTAAAAAGTAAGAGTCGACGTCTTGTCTTTAAGCCACCATTATCAACTTCTCTTTTTCTTCAATAGGTACAGTATTTGATTTAAAGTCTGATTAATCCGCATTTTACTTTTAAATCCAACGGCATATTACACTTTACATTCATGTTACGTTTTGAACCGAAAAAACATTATTAACTATTTTACCACTAAAAATTACGATATTATTTCAAAAGTTGAAGGAACTTTTTGTTTGCAAGTAGGTATGCATTTATTTTTTTATGATAAGCTAGAAGAAAGTTGATAGTGGCGTTTAAATAAAATAAATGCTTTATTTTAATACGTATAAATAAGTATTTGCAAATTATATTATTTCTTAGCTTGTTAGCAAAATTATATTTAAAAAAAAGTGGCAATGATAATGCAACATTCGTTTTTAAATATTTTCTTAAATGGGTTAAGAAAACCTAAAAACTGTTTAGCAATATTTCTTTTTATAGACATACCTACATTTTTTAACAGAGGTTTTTAAATGGTTTATAAAAGAACCCGTTTATTTAAAAACAAAATAGTCAATTATTTTTCTTAAAAAAGAAATGAGAAACCACCATGTTTTATCTTTTTACAGAACTTTTTGTATACTACTACTTTCACAAAAAGATATTAATTAATTGGGTTTTTTATTTAAGTACTATTCTTTTAGGTACAAACCCATTATTTTGGTTTCTTTTACGGACCTTTACAGGATTTAATTAATATACAGGGCAATTTTTTCACCTATACTTATAAACTTAAGAAATAATTTTAAAAACCAAAATAAAATAATGTTGAAAAAAAAAAGTAAAATATACTGACTTAAAATTCGGATTCAAAGGGTCGAAAAACTTTTTCTTATTTAAATTTATTATTTGTTGGTAATTATCCTCCCAAATATTATTATTTCACTTTACTTTATTTTTGTTTACTAGTTATTGTTTGTTTTTAGCACTAATTTGACAAGTTTATACGTATAGACTAAGAATTACCGAGTATATTTTAATTTAAATTGTGTTAGGTCTGCCAGCATAAACAATCCTTTTATAATAAATGGTATTTCATTTATAAAGGTTTTGTTTGCTATGATAATATTCATTTTTGCCTTATTGCCTAAAAGGGAAAATACGAAGAATTCTTTGTGCCTTTTATTTGAGATTTATTAGAATGTTATTCAGAAGAAGCTATTCGCATAAGTTATTTATAAAAGCATTTTTCCACTTTTTTGTTTACTTAACCCATTTTGTTATTTCAAATAATAAAGTACATACAATGTCTACTTAAAAAGCAAATACCCCTGCTGCTACATTTCTACCATATAACGATCCAATATGTAAAGATCAAACGATGGAAATTCTTGAAAATGCGGGAGTTTCAACCCTAAATTCGAAGTGGTAAAAAAAATAAAAATAAAATAGTACCTATAGTTTTTTTGTCTTATTTATTAAAATAATAATAATAATAACAGACATAAAATTAAAATAAAACACCAATAACGTTACGTAACTTTAACAAGGAAAATCAATAATAAAAAAGATACCCATAATTTTAATGGGAGAGATGCACCCTTGATGAATTGACATCAAATTATCAATATTTTGTTTAGTTTTGTAAGGATTAACCGCAAATCTCCCAGTTCTGTGATGTTTAATCTGCTTCTTTTTTTTCTTAATAGGTTTGTAATGACACTAAAACTTTTTTGACAAAGGTATGGCAAGAAAATACAAGGTATGGCAAGAAAAAAGGCTATCAAAAAATTTTCTCGCAATTTCCCACAGCCCAGAATATTTTTCGGGGTACTTCTGCCTGCAGCCAAAATAGTTGATTGCCTTTTTAAAACTGCACCTTTGACTCTTCCTTGATTCTAAGGTCGAGTAGTTCCTCTTGTAATACCACATTCGCCACTTTCGTTTCATCAAATGGATTTATGATCCATGGTGGTATTTCCATCGTCAAAATAGCTTTAGATCCGTTTTTGAAGTCATCATGCAGGGCATTTAAATGTTCAACGTATGTCTAAATATCCTTATCAAGACATGCTGTATGTGAGTATGTGACAAGTTTGGAAACTGTGAGAATTCGCGCCAAATAATATTTTGTTGCATTAATTTTAATTTTCCAAGAAAAGTCGAAGTTACACTTTTTCTTTTATTAAATTTAGGCTGCCCCCTTGTACCTGCAAGTTAATATCATTAAATTATTCGTTGTACTTAATATCGAAAAAGCTTCTACAAGTAACACAGAGTGTAATATTATCGCCTATCTGCACATTGATATGTGGGTAAAGCCAATCCAACATTTTTGTTCTTTACTATCGAACCCAGATAATTTTAATAATAGATTAATAATGAATTTTAATAAACCCCCACTTACAACTTGTGGATCCCCATTTTTATTTCACGCCAACGTAGACCCCCTATGATTCCCCTCGTCAACCCCTAGGGGTCCACTTGAACCACTTTGGAAATCACTGGTCTAAAGCAACAACATGCGTCATCCTATCGAAAAATAGCTTAAATAAAATTTCAATTTTGGGAAATAATGATAGGGATAAGTCCTTTTCCTGATGTTTTAAAAAATTACTTATATTGTTGATTTACAGGACCAATATTTTTATTAAATACATGCAGAAATTCCTTTTGTTTATCTAGTCTCTACGTACTGAGTGTTTTATATTGAAAGGCAATTTACACCGATCGAGTTGGCGCGACCTGTTAAACCAATAATGTGTTTTTGAAAGCTATTTTTTTTTTAAGTTTGACTTTAATCATTAGGTTAAAGAAAAAAAAATATAATAAAATGAGTATTTTTATATATATTGGGTTTCTTTAAGATAATCCACACAAAAATTATTTTTTATTATTTGTTATTTCTAATACAGTTACTTATTTAATTTAATTAAATTAAATTAATTTGTTAATTAAATATGTGTCTCCAAACAAATATTTTTTATTTTTCTATCTTTGTACACGAGCAAAGATATTTTGTGTATAAAGTATATAAGTACTTGACTTAAATAATTATATTTAAAAATATTTAAAAAAATACTTTATACGCTTTTAAAACTAATCTTTATTTTGTTTTTTAGAAAGAAAACAACTTAAAAAGCTGTTTATTCCTATGTTATTGATTCTAAAGCTTTCAAGCTTAAGCTACTGCTCTTCTTGCCCTTGATTTTGGGATTGGCATCATTTAAGAAATTCTTGGGTTTCATAGCTCTTGTCATTCCAGGTAAGTAAGCTTTGTTAATGGATAGATGATATTTTGAAATTTTAAAATCACAAATAAACTTAGTTATTAATTTTTGTTTGTTCATACCTAGTATTATTTTTAAACTTAGTCATTAGAATAAGAGGCACACATTAAAAAAATATATTTTTTTTGTATAAGGGTTGCTATCTATATTTTGCTCTATTGTTTCTAAGAATTACAAACAAAATACAATATTTAAGAATATATATAAAATTTGCTGCGGTAAGACATTTTCCAAAATACGTTTTTGACCAAATGTTCTATATTATGTATAATGATATTGTTGCTTCTATACTATTGAAAAAAATATAAAAACTTCATAAAAAAAATCAGTGATAGTGTGTGATCATTTTTTTCTCAATAATATTGGGTGTGATGCGTGTTAAGACGCCACTGGACTCAAAAATATTATTTTAAGTAAAACTTCTTAAACGCCCTATTACATTATTTAAGTGTACCAAATTTTATCTAAATCGGTTAAAGCGTTTTAAGATATTAAAAGATACCGACTTATTTTTAAATCCTGGCCCCTTCGTATCTCAGAAATAAAGCAAGTCCAGGCATACAGTTATGAAAACTTTTTTTTTTATAAAAGTACATAAAAGTCACCTTCTTAAGTTTTTTAACGTAGTTAGAAAATACCTTATATTTAAATATTATTTCTTGACTAGTCGTAGCCAGGTAAATTTAAAATTATTGCTAGTTTTATTTTACTAAAAATCAGTAAAACTGTTTAAAAAGACTCAAAATTTCTTCTATTTAAAGTTTGAAGTTTTTGATTCTATCTTTGTATTAAATTTCAAGTAAAAATATTGTCTTTGGTTTGCGTAAACATTGTTTAAAGAAAAAACATCATTTATGTAACTGCATTTTAATGTCTATGCAAAATGAAATTTAAATCTCCGATTTTGCAACCCAAGTGGAGCACTAGTCTTTTAAAAACACTTTTCCAATTTACGTACATTGTAAGATGAAAATCTGTTTTAGGACTTATCGCCTACTTTAAATTCTGTAAACCCAACTTGCAGTCAAACTTCGGGCCAAACCAATTTGCAGGGCCGCATTACTCTCCTACAGGAATTGCTTATCCGCAACATTATAGGTATGTACGATGTGTGTTTTACAGATTTTTTAAAAATCTGGTTATATTTTGTCTTTTTAAAATTAAGTTTATCTTTTGGCAAATACTATTTAAAATAAAAGTTTTAATAAGTCTTATCTAAATTTGCTTATAAAAATTTATAAGGTGTCTTTGCCCATGCGCAAAATTAAAAAGTAACAATGCTTATTTAAACACACTAATTTTGTTAAAAGCATTTTTTACTTTTAAATCGTTATTCTAGTATGTTGACATGCAGTTGATATCTCAAAAACCAGCAAGAATGGACGTATAGTAAATAATACATTTTTTATAAAGAATTCAATAGGATGTCACAGTTTGTTAAAATTAACAAGGTGTTGCATTAAAAAAAACCTACTTAAATTTTTATTTTTACACCTTGTTTATTTACCAATACTGTCAAATACATAATATCCACTTTTTTATTTTAATTAGGCTAAGAAAAGGCCAGAAATGTTTAGGATTTACCAAGATGTTACTTAAAAATTATATTGGCTCACTCTTATCAGCCTTATCATTTAGGACATAACTTTTTAGACACCGTGTATGTTTTTGATATTCTAAAGAAAGACTAAATAATCTTGTTGTTAAAATAATTTTTCCAGAAAATTCAACGTTAATTATCCTATTAGCTATTGGCTATTGCAAAATTAATTTTGAATTAAAAAAAATGGTTTTGTGGCTGTATCATAAAAACTTTCTGGCAAAAGTAACGACACGAGAGAGTCCTATAAATTTTTATTGTGAACCGCCATAGGTAATATGTTTAAATTAAAAACTTTTAAGAAAAACCAAGAACATTCTTTACGAAGTTGAAGAGTTTTTTTGCAAAATGCATTATTAGGGTCTTGTAAATATTATTAAATATACTATATTAGTAATAAAATAAAATGCTGTTTATCATTTTTAAAATATACAAATAAAGAAACAAAGCAAATGTTTAATTTAAAATAAAATAATCACCAATACTTTTATGTTTTTATGACCAAGTACCACTGAAAGTACAGAGTGTTAGGAATATAATAGTCGTAACTTTAAGAGATGATTTCTTAAATTATTTTTAGCAAAAACGTTTATAAAAATAATGCTAAATATTAATCGTTTTCAAATTGATTCCTACATAACCAAAGTTTCCCAAAGAAGTTAAGGTAACATTTGTTGACACAACTAGAATACCAACATACAAGTTAATATATTTTTTTGTTTAATAATGCTTACAGTACATTACATTTACATATGAAAAAACAAAAACAAAAACAATTACAGGATTTATCGATACGTAACGAAACACACCACGACACGACCACTCTTAACTCGGCTCTTTCGAATTTCTTGAACTTACAGGTATCTTTCCGGAGAGCTGGAAAGCTGCACGTGTTCAACCTATTCCCAAGAAAGGATCTAAATCTCTTCCATCTAACTAGACCAATTTCAATTCTCTCAGTTCTTTTGTAAAAGTAATGGAAAAATTCATTAATTCACAAATTCTTAAGTATTTAGAAAAACACAAAATTTTGCACGACAGGCAGTATGGATTTCGCCACAAAAGATCTACAGCAGATCTTCTTTCCTTCGTATCACACTGCTGGAATAAGTCTCTTGAGTTTCTAGGTGAGTCCCAGATCGTTGCTCTTGATATATCCAAAGCTTTTGACCAGGTCTGGCATGCCGCACTTCTTAATAAACTTCCCTCCTATGGTCTTTCAACTAAACTCTGTACTTGGCTCTCTAGTTATCTATCTGATCGACGTATATCAGTTATTGTGGACGGCCATTCTTCAAGCTTTCACCAAGTTAATGCTGGAGTGCCTCAGGGCTCAGTTCTGGCACCAACATTATTTCTTCTTCACATCAACGACCTTCTCTCGTCCACAACTAATTCCATTCATAGTTTCGCCGACGATAGTACCCTTCACTCCAGTTTTCAGGTTCCCTAAACCCATCACTAAACCTGATTTGGAAAACAAACGCAGAGCGATGCAGATATCTCTTTCGCAGGATCTTAATTTAATATTGGATTGGGGCGCCAAAAATCTCGTCCACTTTAATGCATCCAAAACACAATCATGTTCCTTGTCGCGAAAAGAGTCACCAAATACTCATCCTCTACTTATGAGCGGCCAAGTTTTACAGAGCAAAGACACCTTCAATCTTGTGGGCGTCACATTTGAAAGTAACCTTAACTGGCATAAACACATTGTATCTATAGCCACGGCAGCTTCAAAAAAGCTTGGATTTCTCTTTCGAGCCAAAAGTATTTTTCCGCTCCTAATTTATACACTTTATGTGTGTCCCAAATCCAGACCTTCCTTGGAGTATTGTTCTCATATCTGGGGCATGGATGATATAATGTATGCAAGAAACTATTAAACAATTTTTTTCTCTGGACGGATTGTATTTAATAAGCAAGAAATATATTTTTTAAAAACAGTTATTACATTAATATTACGCCAATAGGAATATAATAATTAAGGGAAACATTTCTTTATTTTATAACTAAAAAGAGATAAGTTAAGCATATTTTATTTTTGCTTGAAAAACGCAAGGAATCACCTCTTGAAGTAACGAACAATGGGCTATATGAATAAAATGAAGCCAATGCTTTTACCTATAAGTAAAAGCTAATGATCATAATATAGAAATAAAGTGATTTACTTCAAACGATATGAGCATTTAGCTTACAAGTGCGAGTATTCACTTATACGAAAATTAAAGCTACTGAAGAGCAGCAGCACTTTTCTATAAGTAAATACTCGCACTTGTAAGCAAATGCTCATACGTTTGAAGTAAATCCTTCTTTATTTCGATATTATGATCAATATCTATTACTTATAAGCAGAAGAATTTGCTTATTTTTATTCGTATAGGTTAATATGTCGCTGACACCCTGTGTACTCTGGACACTTTATGTTGAAAAGAATTCCCAGAAAGTAACTTTGGTAATGGACTTTTAAAACAATAAAAAAATTATTGTGTAGTTACCAGTGTTACTGGGTAACCAATTTAATTTTTTTGTCGGGGTGCTTTCTTTTTAAATAAAGTATTTTGTTTTTACTGCCTTCTGGTTTAAATAAGAACATGTGCGGTATAATTTTTTTTGGGTAAAACATAAGCCAATCTTATTGTATAAAATGTTGCATTTTAAAAATAAAAAGTAAGAATATTTTAAATATATCTGGTAACTTAATTAATTATTACCATAATTTAAGGCAATTGCAAAATTGTCCCATCTGCCATAACTCTTTACACACTTGTAATAAAGCCGATTTAAATTATTTGCCAATCACTGTGTTAGTATTTACAACGTACTTTTTAATTAAGAAGTTAGTAATTTAAAATTACTTTTTTAAGTTTATATTTTTTCTTAAAAAATATTTACTTTTAGAGAGCAACCCAGTTTTGTTCAGCCATCTTATCACGAAGAATACTCCCCAGCACATGGTCATGGTGGCTTCAGTTTTAGGGATGAAAATGCTGCTCAAAATTTAGCTTATAATGGTTGGAACGGACATGGCCAGTACAGAGATTCAGGAAAAGATATTCAAGCGGAAGCTGAAACATCGTCTAAAAAATCAATTTTGCCTGATTCGTAAAAATATATATAAAAAAAACACAAGAGTAAGATATAATGAGCAAACAAATAAGTCGCAAACACATATTTTAAAAACTTCTTGGCATATTCCAAATGTGTACTTATTGGTAAAACAATGCTTCAATAGGCCTAAAAACAGATTATGAAGCATAAAAAAAAAAGAAAGGTAAAGCTCCTTACTGCTTGTGCTTTCCTTGCACTGCAAGGTAACATCCTTCGGAACACTAGCATCTGGCAGATGCAGATTTTTACACTAGCCAAAGGTTTTTCTTCGAAGTTCGAAGTTAATTGAGATCACCAACCGCAGACCGGTATCGAACTATTTTGCTTCTCATCAGTACGGTGTAGGCGATCTATATAATGATTTCAACTACTGGTCAAGAATACTAATTTTTATAAGTATTTGATGAACGGGCCTAAGTTCGCTTATTATTTTTTTACACTGTCGACAGGGCGGAATGGACAATTTCTTTAAATATTTATTGAAGTTTTTTGTTATCGCCTACACAGTACTGATGAGAACCAAAATAGTTCGAAACCGGTCTGCGGTTAATGATCCTAATTAACTTTTAAGAAAAACCTTTGAACAGTGTAAAAATTGGCATCGCCAGATGGGACAGTGTTTCGACGGATGATACCTTGCAGTGAAAAAAATAACAAGCAGAAGCTTTAGTTCTTTTTATTTCTGTATAATGGAATCGACTGCTTGTCAAGAATATTTATTGTTACAAGTAGATTATTACTTAGTTTGCTTTTTTCATTTTTTATGTTTTTACAACTACCCTATTTTTTATAAAATATCGTTTAAAGATCCTTGTTATAATAACCGATTTCTAAAAAATTTAACAAGGACGCTAATAATATGCAAAACTTTTATGATATATTTAATTTGTTACATATATTTACAAAAATATAAATAGTATTTATTTGTGACCACTTAGCGCTATTAAGGTCTTTATTTATTAATTGGATATGTTTTCTATTTTTGTTATATAAGAATTTTGTAGAAACTTGTGCGATATGTTTTGTATAGAAAGTCTTAGTATTGTAAATATTTTTAGTTTTTAATCAATGGTGCCATTATTTTAAGTATACCTAAATTTAAAATATCAGTTGGCACCGTTATTTATTTTAATATTTATTGTTGTTATAAGTATTACTATTTGTAAATTATTCTAAGATAAGTTATATTTTAATGTAGGTATTTCCTAAATTGTTTCGAAAGTGACAAACTGTTTTTATTTATTTTTATTAGTACATTTTTTAAGCAATAATACGTATATCAAAAGTTTAAAATAAGTAATTGTGTGTACATATATGTTATTAATAAACAATTTGAATACAAATGTTTTCTTACTTATCTATCTATATTTAAAGGAATTAATGTAATGTGTATTTATTTTTCGTAACTACTTGGTCCAAAATATAACGTTTTATTACAACTATAGCACATCTCGTCAAAATCGCATAACTGTACAAATTTCGCCAATTTAGGCAGATTTAACTGTTTGATTTTTTCTTTTTAGGCAAGGCCTCCTTAAAAGTTGTTATTTTATTTACATTTCCTTTTAATCAAAACACCCTAAAAAAAATAAAAGATATTAATTTTTCTGATTTTTCCACCGAAAACCCCCTTAAAAAATTCGAAATGTTTTAGCAAATAGTTATTTTGGCTAAAATAGTTTTTTTAAAAAGAAATTAATTTCCCCTGCCCTTCCAAGAAACTCTTAAAAATAAGAAATATTTTGTCCAAATTGCATAATTGTACAAATTTCGACAATATTAGCAGATTCAACTATGTTTGATTTTTTCTTTTTAGGGAAGGTTTTCCTTAAAATTTATTATTTTATTTTATTAAATTTTTTTGGCTAACCAGATTTTTTTTAAGTATGATTGAAACAATTTTTAACTTTTTTTTAACCAAAACACTCTAAAAAAAAAATAAAAAAATACCTATTTGTCTGATTTTTCCACCGAAAACACCCTAATTTTTTTTTAGGGTGTTTTGGTTAAAAAAAGTTGAAAATTGTTTTAATTTCTTCAAAAATTAGAAATATAAAATATTTAAAGGTTAGATATTAAAAAGTAGCAAATGGAGTATCTTTTACTCGGAATGATGTTTTCTACTCAAATGAATAGAAAAATACCGCTGTCCTGTTTCAAATAATAAAGTTTAGGTTGTTTTCAGCTAAATTGCAAGTAAAAAAACAACTAATTTTGTCAAATATTGCACATTATTTAGGTGATATGTCTATTTAACAAATTTAATTTTAATATTTAAAAAAATTAGAAATATCTGGGTCTAAAAAATAAATTACGAGGTAAAAATTTAATTTGTTTATTTTAGACTCTTGTCAGTGAAGAGGGTCCAGTGGAAAAGTCAAAAGGGAAAATTTATTTGTCATACATATCATTAACAAATTTCATATTCGGCTCGTGCTGTCAAACAGCCCATTCGTAAAAAAGTATCACTTTATGCACTTGTTACATAAATTACTATTATTTAACACATATTATTGTATACAGGGTGTAATTTAATTAATGGCTAAAAATACAGGATATAATGCCTTAGTCCATTTAAGGGAAAAAATTCATATTAACATATGTCCCAAACCTCTTAAATTTTAAACTCTTCTAGATATTTTGATATATGAGTATTGTAGATGAGTTTGTGAAGATGCGCATCAACTTGCTTGATTTGATCGAATCGAGTGTCGTGATGCCCCTGTAGTATGACTCTATCATAGATAACCTACATTTAGATCCGCAGTGGCAGGAAGTATTTTTCGGATTTTTACGACCGCACGCAGTAAACAAATGGACGGGTGGACGAACATGCGCACTTAAAAGCCGTGGCAAACTACAAACACCGGCAGCCTGTACCCTTTGTCCGCGGTCTGACCGTGACGCTCATTAACTACCGTACTTCGAAAGGAAAACCAGGACGACGTCGAAAAATTCCTTCCGATAATGCGAATATTCTGTTTGTCGGCAGACGCGTTTACCCTTGATTTGCTCGCGCACAAACCCGTTTTTTCGCTCATAAGATGTTTCTTTTGTTTAGCAGGTAATAACATTGGCAATCCATTGAGATCAGTGGGCTCCATATGGGTAGCCACCCTTTTCCCTTCTGAAACATAAATCCTGCCTACGTCAATGTATGTATGCAGATTTCTGATGTTTTAGATTTTATGTAGCACAGTCGTTTAACCGAAAGTACTTTAATTGGCTATTTTTAATAAAGCACCATATATTTTTCTAAAATCAATTATACAGGTAATTATACAAAAAAATAAAGGTACCATATATTATCGCTTTTTAAATTACCTAGTCTTTGAGAAAAAGACTTTGAAAAACGTCTTGTTACCTGCAATTTTTATCGACTTATGTCATATTAATTGCAAATTTTATCAATTTATTAAAAAACTAATGATGGTATTAAAAGGCTTAATGCTATTTTTTACTCATATTTAATAGGCTTTATATCTTATCCACAGAAATTGACTGACGGCAGTAAAGAACTTCAATAATTTAAAAGAAAGCCACTTTTTAAACTTAACACTTATTCCTTAATTATTTTTGTTAATTATATTCCACCCTTTACCCCTAATAGTTTTTAAGATATTAATAATAAAACTCTAGGCTGCCTTAAAAATAGCGAAGAAAATATATTTTTAAACGTTTCATTATTAATAACTTAAAAACAACTAGGTATAGAGAAAGGATCTAGTTAACAAAAAGATTGCGAAATAATTGTTAAGTTTAAATCCAAGGCTTAAGGTAGTGGTTTTTATTTGAATTAATAAGTTTTTTACTGCCAAAAATCAATTTTTGTGGCACTTCCGGTAAAACCGGTACTTGTATTTTTACAGCAATAAGATACAAGGTTCGTTAAGTATGTAAAAAATGCGTTAGCACATTTCTACCATATATTTATTTTTTAAGAAATCTATTATAGAGGCGGTTAACATGACATTTTCGAACATCATTTTCTCAAAACTAATTAGGATCAATATAACATGTTGTGCTACATGTATTTTCTTAAAATCGCCTGTAACATTGAGTTTTAGGAAAATATATTGGGTGTTCCATTTTAAATAGCAAAGTTAGGAGTACTTCCGGAAAACCGGATGTACCACATAAAATCTGAAGCATCAGAAATCTGCATGTTATCCAAACATACATTTAACTAATATTTCAAAATCGTGTACCACTTCTCTAGCAAATAACGACTTGCTAGTAATATCTTGGACACCTGTATATTTATTACATTATGCTTTTCTTTAAAAATAGTTTAAATAAACCTAATATTCTGCAGTTTAATATTTTTAACACGCTTTTATTAACTTGGGTTGTCACTATCTATGTAACGGAATCTTTGAGCCTAATTTTACCAACTTCCAGCTATTCGATTTCTTTGAAACTTTGCACACGTATTAAGGACCCATGACAATGCAATAATCTGCAAACAGTATCCCGTTATCCTGGTTTGGATCGCCAGGAAAAAAAAATTCCATTATATTATAAAAACAACACCTGTGTTGCCATCTTTTGGCAACATCCCAAACTTTTCTCAGGTTTAGCTACTCTTGACAAAAATGGCGAAGGAATGTTTTAGTGAATAAACTGGAGCATTTTTTACATAGATACATACATAAATGCATATCGAACTAAAAAATGAAAAATAAATAATAGTTTAAAAACTAAAAAACATGCTTTTATATGCAACCGAACTAAAAATTAGAAAATAATTTTTCATTAAAAAAAATATTGTCACTTCATAGTAAAAAGCGTGGGGTGCATTTTACAATTTTTTCATAACTTTTCCCTCATAGATATTGGCAAATATAATAATTATAACATTTAATATATTAAGCACCCCACGCTTTTTACTATGAAGTGACAATATTTTTTTAATGAAAAATTATTTTCTAATTTTTAGTTCGGTTGCATATAAAAGCGTGTTTTTTAGTTTTTTTAAACTATTATTTATTTATAGTACTAGTTTATTAAGGTAATTTTAGTAAAACTAGTTTTATTCTAAAAGAAGCTATATAAATGTAAAAACTAGTACAAAAAATAAAATAAATACCCATTTTTTTAAAATTTGTGCAATAAAACATTCTAGTTTTGGTGTATTATTAAAACATTTAGTAAACCAGCAAATTTTACAACTAATGCATTGGATCATTTCCTCAACCAATTATTGATTTTCACAAACTCTACTGTATCAGCGATCTATTTGACATATGCTCTATTTTTAATTTCGGACTATCAGTTGCTAAACATTTATTTCTCTTTATATGATTTTAGTTTTAACTTATTTACACAACATTTCGGACAGTACTATCTCTGTCAGTTTTTAAGTGTAAACTTATCTAATTTCTAAATCTACTTGGTTTATATACAGTGGGTGAGACCATTTACTCGTGATGGAGTTGGGTGCCGTCAAAGGCAATTGTAGTTTCACTATAGACTTCCAGAACAATGCTAAAATTTTTGGTCATCAGTTTGAACGCTGGCTTGGCTGAATTTATGAAGCGGCAAATTATACGTACTGTTTACGTATGTACTCGATGGATACCCGCTTCATAAAGTCCACGAAGCGAGCGTTCAAGCTGAAGGCCAGAAATTTAGCATCGTTCTGGGTGTCTATAGTGAAACTACAATTGTCTTTGGTGCGGTCAAGCGTAAGGTTGTTCAGCCAGGACACCGGCATTGGTGCGCTTTAAAATTGGTTTTCAAATGTTTGGTATTTCCAGACTTGGTTTGTCAAAGATGTTGTTATTATTCTCAATGAAAACGGCTTTCGTAAATTTTCGCTTTTTCCAATGTGGTTTTATGAAAAACTCGTGCTTCTGACCACTTGATGGTATGGTGTTGAGACGAGACATGGTCAGAGATTGCAGATTTCGATGTTTCGCTACTCTGTGTATATTCTCGAGGCTTTGCAAATCTTACTTTTGAAAGACGTTTTAATTCACCAATGTATGACTCCTCACATTGGCAGAGCGCAACAAAAGAAAGATTGCATCAACCAGGTACCATTGTGGTTTCGACTGTGTCTGCACAGCGTGAACTTCATGTCTCCAAAGACACTCTGTGTAAACGCAGTAGCTTAAGGAATTAGATTAGTTTATACTTAAAAACAGACAGAAATAGTACCTTGCCCAAAACTTTGTGTGAATAAATGAAATTAAAAAAAAATGAAAGTCCGAAACTTTTCTTTTAATATTAATTATGTATTTTTTGTTGTTTAACTTATGACTAAAGTTTATTATTGTACGACGAACTGGCTAGTTATTTACCATTTTTCTTAAAATGGACTAGTTCAACTTACAACATGGTTGCTGGTTTAATTAACAAGACCCGGTATAAAAGTGATGATCTATGTTTTAGAAAAAAAAGTTTACTTTGTGTATAGGTTAAACAACTTACTAACTAAATGAATACAAAACTTTATTTACATATTCATATTTTGATTACTTAGGTAAACGCTTAGTGGCAAAATTTAATACCTGTACCTTAGAAAACACAAAATCGTTAATATTTTATTATCAAACAATTACAAAGATGTCCACGTCGAATTTAAATTTTCTATTGGCATGTACTTTTAAGACCACCAATAATTAAAGGCAAGAACCTTCGGATTTTAAGATACGGCACAGATCCAATTTAGGGAGCGGTTAAAAATAGGCAACATTGTCTTATTTTTTCTAATATCAAACCCCTTATAGTTTAAGTTTTTGTAATAAAAAATATAGTCTAATTTAAAAACATTCCTTAGCTTTAAAAATCCATAATTAACAAGCTCAACATTTATTTTATTAACATAAATCCTTAAAATTTTAAATGAGGTGTAAATAGTTACTTTTGACAAGCCAATTTTATTTAGTAGCTTAAAGATATCATAAACATTTTATCTACAAAACGGTATTTAAGTAAATAAGTAGCTTTAACAGTGACTGTAAAGACTTAGTAAATATTTAAATACTAGAATTAGTACATTAGTGAAGTGCTGTAAGATAGAAATGTCAGCAAATATTGTTTTAACATATTTTAAAATCAAATAATTTTATTATTATTTTTTTAATTTTTAAAGTAATATTTTTATTATGGTGGGTTTACATCTGACACTTATTACATGATATTTATGTAAGACAGAAATTTTGGCTTATGTAAATGGTCAAAATTTATGTCTGATAGAAATTTTTTATTGTTTACATTAGCCAGAATTTCTGTCTGACATAAATATCATGCAATAAATGTCATATGTAAACCTATCATTAGGTAATGTAAAAATCGACATTTTGGATACAAACACTTCCGCTTAAAATAAAACTATTTGACAACAATAAAAACACGTTGGTAGAGTTAGTTTTTCAACAAGAATTTTGTTTAACAATAGTTTGAAGTTGGCAAGAGCTAAATAATCTATCATGAGTATTAACACTTAATTAGGCGCGCCGATATATTTTTACACAAATCTTTAAAAAATTACCATTTGTTTAAAAAACCGATTTCTCCTAATTAAAATTTATGAATCTTAGTAGAAGGATTTTCTTGTCATGCTATGACGGTCTTAGTTAAAAATCATATTTGATTGTGGAAATATCGTTATTTGTTTGTAAACAGTGCCCAAAACACACTGCGCGACTATGAATAATGTAATATATTATCTGACGGAAAAAATACATTAGAACAACAATAAAGACCAAATCTTATACAGGGTGTCCAGTCAGTTTAAGAGGTGAATCTACAATAAAAAATAAGAAAATACCTTCATATGAACATACGTCCTAAGCGTCTTGGTTTTGAACTACGGAATCCTTAAAATAAAAAAAATAACTTTTTTTTATAGCTTTTATACCAATAAAGATATTTAAAAAAATTCGAAGACGTCACCTTCTTATTAGAATACATTTTTTGACATACCAGAAAAAAAATTACCAGTGGTGTCAATGAGGGGTTTAGGCTAAATATTTGTAAAGAAAAAATATAGTAAGCCACTGCATTTTTCTAAAATATATATTTTCTTTAATCCCCGTTTAGTTTAGAATACATTTGATCTTTTGGCATGGTCATTTCGTATTGTTAATACCAAAGTCTACAGTAAAAATAACCTTTATGTTATTTATTTTTAATTAGATAGGGATTTGACCATGCTAAGGAATTGTTACCTATTTATTTACGCGAAAACCGTACATCAAATAAAAAAGTCAGGAAAATAAACTTGTTGTTAACTAAACCAGGATTAAAAAAATATTTACAAAAATGCTTTGACGTACCATTTTCTTTAATATTTGCCCTAAACTCCTTATGGACGAGACTGATAATTTTTTTATGTCAAAAATTGTCTCTTGATGCAAAGGAGATGCCTTCCATTTTTTTTAAATATTTTAATTGGTTTAAAAGCTATTTTTAAAAAAAGTATATTTTTTTAAAATTTTAACATCCCGTACTTTAAAAACAAAGAGGTTTAGGACATAATATGTTCCAATAAAGTTTTTTCTTATTGTTTATTGTAAAATCACCCCTTTAAGTTTATCGTTTGAGTTACTGGATACCCTGTATAATAAAAGTCCAAAAATAGAATCAAGGGATGGATATAGATATTAAAACTGAACTTGATGCAAGTAAAGCCACCTAATAAATTTGATATGTTTGTATTTTAATGTAATATTTTGCTTTTGTAAATAAGAATTTATTAATTTACAGGTTAGCCAATTTCAAGAAATGCATATTTATTAATAAACACGGTATTATATAGTACATATTTGTGGAAAAAATAGGGGTATTAAAATTTTAAACCCTTATTATGTATTAAACACTCCATGCATCTCATTTTCATTGTAAACCTCTTTACTACTCCCTTAATTTTATAACCATTTGTTTAAAAACTAAACCATGTAATATTTACTGTTTCTTTACTTCATAACTTTAAAAGGGACCGTTTTTGATATGCTAGAATTTATAGGTGACTGTTAACTTGGTATAATACTTGATTCTTTTAAAATGAGTTTTTAACCTTAAGAAATAAAATCATTGGTTATCAGAACTTACTATTTATGAGTTTGCATAAGATGAAAAGTACGTTTGACTTTTGACAAATCTGTCATATTTTAAATTTTAATGCGGTGCTGTGCGCCACCTGGGGTTAGGTGGCTATGTAACGAACGAAGACCCAGTTTCATGAGCCTAGAGAAAATAAAGAAAACTGTAAACGCAAAAACAAAAAGGCGCAACACGAACAGTGGAATAGGGCCCCAGGGCACAAAGTCTTCCCCAATGACTAGCTTTCATATTTTTGAAAACGTATGAAGAATTTTTCATTCGACAGGGGCATTGTTTCGATTAGTTTGAGGACTGCGATGGTTAATCCATGGTATACGGGATGATCCCAATAATTCGGTCAGTTTCGTCCATTTATGTCTTCCAACCGCGTCTATAAGATTGTTAAGAAGCTAGTTAAGGTAAGAATGTTTGGTTTAATAGTGTGCCATTCTATTTGATTTTAAGATAATAGTAATACAACCATGCTACATTTAATTTTTTAAACATTTGTGTATAGTTAGCACAGATGTATTTAGTAAAGATTCGCGGCTTCTATAAGGCTGTTTGCTGATGACACCACCAGTTTGTAGTTGGGCAGAGACGCCGCTGAGTTAGTACAGGAGTTTTAGAGGTACAGCGTATCTGGATTTCGTTGCAATGGTGAGGGTATCTTGGTAGACTCTGCGCTTTCGCTAAGTGTTGCTACTTTTAATGAAACGAAAGATCACAATAAAAGGTTTTTCTTGGACCTCTTAGTTTTTGACATACAAGGCAATTTTTTTTGTACCCTCTTCGTATTTCAGTTGTCTTGTTACTTACAAGTATAGTAAAACTAGTATAACTAGATATTTTTACGTAGAATCCATATGTAGATCGATTCTTTAAGGGTTCTTTCTTATTAAACATCCTGCACATTTCCTATTTTTTAAATTACAGACGTTGGGAGCCTTTTAAAATATATATAATACCTAATGGTTATTATTATTTCTTTAAATTTAGATTTATGTTTTTAATTTAAAAAATTAATTTTGTTTATTTGTAATATTGTATGGATTTTATGGCCAAAGAATAAAGTTAGCTAATGGTTTATTTTACAGCAAAATCTAGTTTTTAAACAAGTTACCTTACCTAGTTTTTAATATTTTTTAAATTTTGCCCCGCTTAGCACCCCTACATACCCCTTGGTTCTACAAGTTAGTTTACTTATTAATTAATTAAAGAACCAACAAAACAGTGTCCAAAATTCTTAGAAAAACATCCGTCTTAAAAACAAAATACTAGAAAATCATGTATATAACTGATACTTTGAAAATTTAAATTTGATTTATTATTTTGGTAAGAGTTTTATACACGATTTTCAACTATTTTGTCTAAAAACAAATTATACATGATAGTTTTGGAGGAGTTTTTAAATAAAAACTTATCCAAAATTCATTAAATCTAATTGAATATTAACAGTTTTTAATTTATTAATAAGTAAAAAACTTGATAAACCTATGGGTGTATAGGAATGCTGGGCGAAATAAAACTTAGATTTTGTTGTAAAATATTAATAAATGAATAACTGCATTTTTAGCTTATAAAGTTTTTATCATGGCCCACTACTCAAAATTTAATTTTAAAATTAAAAACATCAATTTAGGGTCTAAAAATAAAAAATATATTAGGTAGTATGCTGTTTTTAAAAGCTTACATCCTTTATAGTTTATTTAATTAAAAATATACAGGGTGTTTCATAAAGAAAATCATATGTTTGGTTTAAATCTCGAAAAATGTAAATTTTAAAAACATCCAAGAATATCACTGGATCCTTTTGTTTTAATTTATAAGACAACTGAAATACAAGGAGGGTCTACTTTGAACCGTAGCCACAGTATCAATGATATTTGGGCAACTAAATTATACTAATGCTTCTTTCGATAGGTAAACCGCCGTTCAGTTAGTCGGGACAATTTTTTTTAATGTATTTTTAACAGTGGTAAGAAATTTTACATTTTGCTTTTACTGTTTAATTAATTATTCATCTAACTTTTTCTTTAAAAAAGGTATACCTTTTAAATGGATGTGTCTTATCCCGTTCTTGATAAAATCACATTTAAAAGGTATAAGTCGCAACCATTTTATATGATTAAAATTAAAATTATTTAAGAAAATTATAAAAAGGGAAAAACTAGTAAAAACAGTGTTTTGATAAAGTCCAAAGGGTTATAAACATGGTTTTGATTATTTTAACGACTTTCTTTAAAAACAATTTTTTGTTACATATGCAATGCTAGTATGATTGAATCTAAAATGATAAAGGGATTAAACGTTCGATGTAAAACTTCAGATGCATACAGTAAATAAAAATAAAACTCGTCTCACTATGTATATACCCGACTTACTAAATAGCCGTTTACTCGTGAAAAAAAAAACATTAATATAAGGTTATTTACTTACTCAAATATTATTGAAAACAAATAAATTATAATTAAAAAGTTTCCAAAATTATAAATAAATTAATATTTTTATTATAACTTTAAAGCCTAATAACTTAAAAAAAAAACGCTATAAAACTATTTTTTACATAAAGTACCAACATTATTTTGGCTAGCCCTATTAGCCCTATCATTAACGATCTTACTTTTTAGACACCCTGTGTATAGACACCAGAGTCATTTATTGCCGAAAGGTTTTTTTCGATGCTTAAGCAAAATGTCAATTTAAATGTAGAAAAAAACGAAGTACTTACTATTTAAATTTAAAGTTTGTCCATTCAAAATGCACGTGAAAAAAATGGGATTTTTCAATTTTCTCATGCTTGGCCATTTTTACTAAATTGTAAATCGGTTGGATGGACCTTACGGCATAACTTACGCTCTTTTGAAATTGCTTTTAAGCCTTAAGGGGAAACTTGAAATCGTTCGCTTAATAGAAGTCGTATACAATTATATACAATTTACAATTTTTTTGTATTTTTTTTTAGCAAAACGCAAAAGATATATACATGGGAGCTGATTCTCGGTAAAAATATTATTTTTTTAAATAAATACAGTGTGTTTACTTAGGTTTGTACCATATTGAAAACTTTTTTATTTATCCGTAAAAAGTTCTGCATGGTCTAAAACCCCTTAATGCAATCATCAGATAATAAAATTGTGCAATGGTATACGAGGTATGTTAAAAATTATAAATTTTGCTTAGGAGAAAAGAACCCTTATTTTTCAGAATATCAGAAATTTTTATGGATAAAAGATGTTTAGAATTAAAATAACGTTTAAATATACAAACTTATTCATTTTCAACAAACACTTTTTTTTACGTGTTAAGGTTAAACATTTTAGTTTGTACATTAGTGCATACTTATTTCGGAAATTTAATATGTAAAAGAAAGCTTAAGAACTCTACAATTTTTTTTGTATTTTTTTTTTTAGCAAAAACGCAAAAATAAGAAGAAAAAAGTGTCGACCCATAAAAAGTGTTCTATTTAATAAACTTACTGCTATTTTAATGGTTTAAAACGTAAAAATTAATAATATAACCAATTAAGCTATTTAGTTTTTAGTTTAACTTTTTGTTGAATACTTATATATATTTTTACAATAATAATTTTTAAAGTAAATATAATATTTATATTAACACTAAACCATTTTTTATATGCCGTAAATTTTATCAAAAAAGAATAAAAATATATTAAAAAGTGTCTTAGCATTGAAATTTGAAAACAAAATTGTAATTTATGTAACAAATGCATAAAGTGATACCTTTTTTGCGAATGGGAAGTTTGACAGTACGAGCAGTTAGGCGACTTTGGCAATCCCATGAGTAAAAAGACACTTAATGCATGTGTTACATACTATATTTTTTCCACAACCGTATAAAATTTTTCCAAAATAACATTTTATATAAGTTTTATTTATCCAAATTTATTAATTTTAATTTTTGCAGCACAGCCATTATATTGCAACAAAAAATCATAGCCTCTTTAATTTTTAAGAAACAATTATCCTTCATCAGAACTATGCATTTATTATTTAATTTTAGAAACTTGTACCTACGTACTTACTTTTTGTAGAAATATTACTAAAGCAGTATAAATTCCTTTTCAATTTCAAAGTATTTCAGATTCATTATTACTAGTAATTTTCAATAATTTCTTTAAACCTATTTGCAAACTGTTAAATTTTAATACTAGTGACACATGAACTAAAAGAAATAATGGCGAAATCAAAGGGAACTTGACCGTTTGGTTCAGTTGATGTCGCGTTTACTGTTACAGTGCATAAATTGATACTTAAGTATGTTTTGTAGTAGAAGTTGAAACAAAACAACAATTCAGTGTGAAAAACAGCTTCGAGGGTGTTAAAAAAGTTACTTTTTTTAACACTTTATGTAGTGTACCACAATGCAGTACTTTAGCTTCATGTTAACGATTAAGAAAACAGCATTTTTTTCAACGTTCGTGAAGAAACATATTTAACGTGCATTTTAAAAGGAAAAAAGTTTAATTGTAAATACATAAAACTAATATTGAGAGCTTAAATTTTGTGTTTTTTTACATGTAGATTTATAATCTGCTTGAGCACCGAAAAACGGATTTTTTTTCAAAAATAAATCACCCTAATAGACACCTCATGATTTGAAGCAAAATAAAGATATTCAAATGTACCTACTTATAGTTTTACTTGGAAAGACCAGGTAAATCTAGTTCCATAAAACCCATTTTTAATTAAATTAGTTAAATAGAAATCTTGCCGGATCACGAAATACACTTTCACGAAATTTTAAAAGCAGTCTTTTTTCGATTTCCGTTGAATAAACATAAGTTTGATTTACTACGCTATTTGTGCTTACAGGGGAAGCTATGTAGCTCCAAAGCACTTGATACAAATTTAAGAACCGATAAAAAAAGGTCATATACAGGGTGTTCATTTAAAAGTTTTAAAAAATCACCAAAACACGTCAAGATATTTATTAAGGGGAAAGTTTTCAACAAAAATTGGACGGCGACCCTTCAAGCCCCTAGTCACCAGGTCCCCACTCCAAAATTCTTAAATGGGAAGTAAAGTCGAGAGTGATACTTTCTTTAAAGCTACTAACGAGTACTTTATAACCCCTTAAATATAAAGTCAATATTTTTACCTAATCCAAAATGGCGGTACTTTAAAATAACTTAATTACCAATTTGAGATATCCATATGGCTCTTTAAAGATCTTTATTTGGTAATAACAGGGTGCTTCATTAAAAATATAAACTTTTTATTGTACCCTGTATACTGGTATTACCATTAAAAATATTTTTAAAAGAGGTTAAAGAAAATACCACATAGAATAACATCTAACTTTATTAGTTTCGGAAATACGGTCACCCCAATCAGGTATTTGGGTCTAATTTAAAGTAAAGCCATTTTGTTTTAGCTGAAGATATTGACCAATGGGGTGGGGGCCTTGATGGCTAAGGGGTGTGAAAGGGGCGTCGTTCAATTTTTTGTAAAAACGTTTCCCCTCAATAATATCTTCACGTGTTTCGGCGATTTTCACAAATCTGTCTCTTTTCACAGAGTGATAAATTTTTTAAAGAACACCCTGTATATTATTTATCAAATCGTCACGTTTGAAGGACAAAATAAACACTAGTGTTGTCAAGTATCGTTCTTACAAAAAGAGTATCTATGGCAGAAATAATTCGCCAACCTAAAATATGACAATACGACATTTTTACAATACAGAAGAAAACCTTAATACTTTTAATTAAATAGTTTATACGACAATAAATTGAGTCGTAAAGAATACTATCTAACAAATGAACTAGGTTAGGGTATCCTTCGAATTATTAACCTTTTCACAAGGTCTTCTCTATGAAAAGAAATATGTTTAGGGATTTTCAAGAGATCTGGCCACACCGCACCAAGGGGCCGCGCCAATCCCGGATTCCCAATAATAGGAGGAGAAGTGGGGGCAGATTGATTTAAAAACACTCATAAGCGCTTTTCTTCAAAAAATACAAAAAGCATTTTTGTTGAAGCTAAGTTTTTTTATTTTATGTATGTTTTATCTTATAATAAATAAGACCGACTTTTCTACCTAATCTCTGTTCCTTTTCATCCAAACTTCGTCTGCAGTAAAGACGCATTTTAATGCAATTTTATTAATTACAAAACTTTTTGCACGCATTCCCCCACATTTCACTCAGGGAGTTACACGGCTGCGAGAGCACATTGTGGTATATGCTTGGTCAGACTCTTTGTTGGTAGAGGTTTAAATTTTTAAATTAAAAATTTATGCATACACTTTTAGAATAATTTGGGTAATTAGTGTTTTTTTTTTTAAGTGTGCATTTTTTTAATGTAATTTATAACAATAAAACGTATTATTTGTTATAGATTTTTTTTAACCAAGTAAAACAATAAATATAAAAGATACGTTATGGAGGCTCTAAAGTACGGTACGGTAGTAACTATAAATTATGGACTCCAGGGGTCATAAATTTTCTATTTATTGAAATTAGAAGACATAAAATCATATAGATCTGAGAAATTCAGGTATATATTTTTAAAAACTGATTGCAGAATATATAAACTTGCCATTTTTTGGGCATTTATAAGAAATCGTTTGTTTTAACCTAGACGCAAGTAAAATTTTTTTTAAATATTTACCAATTTATATCTCTTCGACAGCTTTTGTAAATCCTAATTTTTAGTTATTGTGGGTGACGTGTCTGATGTTTAACCAGCGTTATACAAATACTACCTTACAAACTAAACTAACCACCAATTAACGCCTGGGAAATGTTTACTGGATGTGACCTGCAGTTTAACAGTGATTCTAAACACACGTCCATCGCGTCGGTGTTTTTGTCTACTAGTAGTGAATTTTGCACCTCTTAAAATAACAGACTATTTTGGCCTCCTTATGGTTATCGTTATTAAACATAACGATTACGGCAGCAGTTTTTAGACAGAGATTTTGCAACCTCTTTTAAGAAATTTATCTTGCGTCTGCGCTTTCGACCCATAACCTTATTTTTTGCCTGTGGTTCGCCGATTTTAAAGTTTGCGAAAAATCAGTATTTACTTTTATTCTCCATAAGTTATATATTGAGTTTTTTAATATAATAGCAAACAGTTCCTTGGTTTTGTTTTTAAAGTAGATGTAAAACAGTACAGTATAAGCAAAACAAGCAAGTCGATGCCAGATTGGCAACATGTAAAGATTAATTTGCCTGATTTTAAAGCAGTCCTCATAAAATGCGAGTCCCGTTTTGAATTTCTTCTACACTATTTTTATTTTTCTTGCTGCTGCTAGTTTTCGCTAATTATTCGTTATGTATCAATAATTCAATTAATACGGTATTAAAATTTCAACCTTCTTAAATAATCGATATTAAAATTTTACAATTTGGCAACCACCCAGTTTACCAATAACGATAAAGATAACGATAAGCTCTTCGGTATTCATCCGTAATTAAAAGGAAGTCCACGTATGGTTAATAACGATAACGGGTCATGTTTGCGTTACTGCGCACTATAAACAACCTTTAAAGCTTTAAATAAGGCATATTAAATTTGGAAAAAAGCAAATTTACTGTACCGATCATATGCAGGGTTTTATTTTACCAGTGCCGGATTAGCCATGTAGCAGGAGGCAGCAAAAGCTACGGGCCACGAGCCTTGGGAGCCCGCACCTGTGCCCAAAAAACACAAATCAACAAAAATTAGGTTGGGGTTCTCTTTCCGATAAGTAGGGAAGTAATTTTTGCCATGAAGTTGATCCCTTGCTTGCAGCCGTAGGTTGAAAAAAACGGTAGGAAACTCACTAAGTAAAAATGGATGATAAAGCAGAATTCTATTACCGATTACACCAGGCAACACTTAAAAATTTCCGGGAAAATGTAATGGAAAAGCACACACTTTAGCTATTCTTAAAGTAGCGTCGGCCACACTCTAATTGTAAATTATTATGCTGCAAGTTGACAATATCACAATACTTACAATTGGAATCCCCTAATATTGTTTTTGATTTAAGCTGTTTGTAAAACCCGACCATGTAGAATACTTCGGCAATTAATGTCTTTAACGGCGGAAGATATTTTGAAAAAAGTCAAATTATCGTCAGCTCTTACCCAGATGACGTGGAAGATAGTTTGGGCAATAAACTGGTGCATTTTGCTGAGCTGCTGAAAACAGATGTGGCTGCTGGTATTGACAGCAAGAAATACACGACTTGGAAACCCCAATTTTATAAAATTCTAATAAAAAATTTATTGAAATTGTGTTTTTAAATGTAGAAATAGTGTAACGCATTTATTTAAGTTTATTGATTACAAACTTTAGCGGAAAACGTTCTTTTTCACCGTTTAAATAAAAAAAATGTATTAAGAGACAAAATGAGACAAGAACGTTAAAAAGGACCTCCACTATAATGAATAAAGAATATTTTTTACTTAGAAATATTAATTTAGCGGTTGTTATTTCTAAATGTGCACGCATTAAATAATGAAAAGTATTCATGTGTGTTTTATTTACATTCCAAATTTCAGTAGGCAATGTAACTTAAGGACCCCTGTTTACATTTGCTACGGGCCCCGCGTCGGCTTAATCCGTCACTGCATTTTACTACACAGAAATTTATTTCAATGTTACAATAACATATTTTACGGTAACGATTTAAAGCTGTGCAATACTTTTAATAACATCCGGTATATGGAAACGTACTATAAAGTTTATCGGATTGTGGTATCTATGATGCATCATTAAATGCTTCTAGTGAGATTTTAACCTTTAGCACACATATGGTTGTCTTGTTTTCCGCAGAAAGAAGGTCAAGAATTTTCTATACCGGTGTCTTCTATATTTAAGAAATTTATAGTCTGTACCTTAATGTAAACTTTTCTTGCTATAAAATGTACTGTGCCGTCCAACGGAAAACACTATATGTTATATGGATTATTAAATGCACATACGGTTTTTCCGTTGGACCGCAATATTATTATCTTATGTCTTAAGGTTTCAATAAAATTACCTATAATTAAACGCTTTCTTTAAGATTTTTGTTGTAGCTCTAGTCTAGTAACTGTAGTTAGGAATTTTTAAAGTCAAAAAATTTTTTGAGCCAATAAAATTGCATGTATTAAAACATTAGCGCATTCTTTGTTATGGTAGAAAAACATCCTAAGTAAAAAAGCTTTCAAAGGGTATAGTTTAAGCCAAACATGATTCATTTTGCAAATAATTCTGCAAAATACACAAAAATTATAAAATTAACATTATTTTTTGACATAGCCTGATTTTTTAGAGAAATAAAAAAACATTGCTTAAACATGAATCACGGACTTATAATCTTTTTTCGTCTGTGTCCTGTCATAAAACTAGATGCGTGGCGTGAGGAACCAGAGAGGTGTGAAAAGTTTTTAATCGAAATATAATATATTAAAAATATATAAATACCTATATTATTATAACATATTTTAATGAACACTTTTTAAAATATATAATGCTCAGTGAGATATTATAAAAATTGTGTTATATCAGAAATTGCGTTGTGGTTTGAATGTTCAAATAGAAAGCGAAAAGGAACTAATAAAATTTATATATTATCCACAAAAAACAAATAGGTTATAAAAAGTTATTAATATTTTAATAAAAATATGTAGGTCCCAACTGTAAACGACATAATTTTAATTTAAAAAAATGAAAACAGTAATAGTCTGCTATGTTTACAGCCAAAAGAAACAAATAGTTAAGGATTTCTTTAGCAATTTCTATACTGGATATGTAAACCAGTAAATCTTTTTGTTTTATTTGTTTTAAAATTTAAAAAAACCTGTAACAATACATGCTTAATCACAAAGTCATTAAAAATCGAATATAAATTTGGCTTTAATAGTTATTTTTTAATTAGGGTATTTTCCCCTTCTAATTTCTACACTTTGTATGTGTCCCAAATCGGACCTCCCTTGGAATATTGTTCTCATATCTGGGGCTTGGCTTACCCCACAACCCTTAGCATTCTTGATTTTATTCAAAGAAGAGCTATTCGCCCCATTAATGATCCTTCACTTACAGACAGGCTTCCCTCTCTTGCCGATCGTCAGGCCGTGGGGGATTTATTGCTTTTTTTATAGGTACTTTTCATGCTTGTGCTCTGAAGAATTGTCCAGTATAGTTTATTTGTTCGTTTTTTCCCCTATAGTTTCTAAAATGTGGACTACGGTCTTGGTGTATTATAAATTTCATACTATATACTATATATTATACAAAGTATTTTACTCCCTTTAAAGACAGTCAAAAGAAAACATCCTGCTTTTCTATGCTATTCACCACGGCTCTCTCCCCAGACCGGTAGACCGGTTTCGCCTGCCTTATTGTAAGGGTACAGGCGAAACC